>CM055192.1:25632225-25754725 GCA_029224185.1 Karalla daura | reverse complement strand
CAGCCTAGTTTGCATCTCTATATATGTGCAGGCAGCTGAAACCTTTCTATTTATAAGACCGGGCTGTCAAAACTTATTATACGAGTGAGAGCTCTGAAGGAGTTTCAGTGCGGAGGCGACTCTGAGTTCCTTGGGCTCGGGCTCGTGTTTGAAACCAAGCGCTAATAAAGTCACAGAAAGCGGCTCTGAGAGTCCTGAGGAAGAGGAGGCTGAGACGGATGGATCTGAGCGCAGCAGAAATCAGCCCAATGAGCAGCATCTTTATGTGTCGCCTCTCATTTGACGGAGGCGTCTGGCTGTCTCTGTTTCCCACGCTGCAGCTCCGTCACCCCGTGCTCAGCTTCCCTCCACAAACAGCAGCACGTAAACAAGTAAACAAGTAAACAAGTAAAGATGTCGCTGCCTGGAATTACACACTGTGCTGTACGTGCGACCCTGCACTGAAATAACCCCGGCTCAACTTTGATTATGAAGTTGCAGCTCGAGATGTCAAGTGTCCTGTTCTCTTCAGGGAGAGGTTTAGAAAGTGTTTAGTGGAACTGCAGCTCAAGAGCAAATAACTGCAGCTTTACCCCTCCACCCCCCCCCCCCCTCCCAAATCTGCCTCTAATCCATAAAATTACACCTGTCACTAGAAAGTTAGATCTACTAAAACTACTTCCTGATCCAAGCAGGAAAAACCATTAAAACACACAAAGGCCTTCAATCAGCACTTAATTAACACAGCAACCTTTTTCCCGGAGCTGGCAATCACTTCCCTATCTGCCAGATTAGTTTAAGGACGCGGATGCAGATAGGAAATGACCAAAACAACTCGACGGCAGTGGCAGAGAAAATAAGTATGCAAATAAAACGAGGAGGAGGGGGAGCGAGGGGGGTGGAGGGGATATTGCATTAGTCCATTAACTTCTCCTTCCCCACGGAGGTCTCAGCGGAGACGTCCCACGGCCTCTGAGTCGGGTAAAGTGTGTCATCGGAGCAGAGGGAAGCAGCCTCTGTGTTTACTGCCAGATCAGAACCGTCCCAGACAGTAATGGTGTCAGGGAGGAATGTTAAAAAAAACGCTTCTAGAAGGCTGAGCCGCTCCTCAGGCCGAGCAGACACAGTGTCTGAGGAACGTCAAACGTGAAGAGAAGAGATGAAGTGAAAGGCTGGGGAGACTAATTAAAGCTGCAATGATTGTTTTTTTTATCAATAATGGACAAAACAACAGTGTAGAGAGATAACAGCTTGCTATCTCATGGCATCTCTTGTCATGTCATTCCATCAAAAGTGACTTAGAGCTCGTTGCAGTCGGGCCGTGCAGCCTGATAAGATGTGTGATGAGATAAGATACGATACGATACTGGACTGAACGTAAAGGAAAAAGTGCTCAAAATATATGAGAGAAGAGAGTAAGAGTGGCGTCTGAGTCTGACTCAAAGTGACTAAACACGTATGTTGTTGCACAGTTGAACTGAGAACAAGTCGACCTCGGATTCTGCTCATGCACAAAACGATACGTCAGGTTAAGGATGTGCGCGGCCTATTGAAGTGTGTTTTTCATCTCGAAACAAACAAACAAAACAAAGCGCACACGGGGAAACAGCCCGCTGAAACGATCTGACTCAGATCTATCGAGGCAGAATGTTGCAGAATTTAAGACACAAATGATGAAAATGAACGTTTCTAAAGGTGTGTAACATCATCAGCTCATTCTACGTGAAATGACTCAGCTTGATGAGTTGCACTGAAGAGAGACAGAGCAGGAAAGTCCTATGTTGATCAACAGCAGAAAAAAAGAAAATAAATGAATTCACGTGCTAAAAAATATAATGCAACAGCGTGAGAGTCGTGCATGTGTTGCTCCACTGCTACAATACCTCAGTCTGAAACTGATTTAAAGTGACAAAATGCATATGTTGTTGCACAGCTGAACTGAGTCAGACCTCAGATTCTACTCATGCATGAGACGATACGTCCGGTTAGAGATGTGGAAGCTGCTTATTGAGGTGTGTTCTTTACCATGCAAACAAACAAACAGGTAAATCACAGTCTGTTGGAACCATTCTTGTCCTGTTTAAGACAGGAACGTTGAATATGATTATGCTTCTATTGATGTGTTATCACCTGAAAACAAGACACAAGAACAGCGTTTTTTGGCTGCAATCTGCAACCGTGCCCCTAGGGGGTGCTGCTCCTCTCACCTGGGCTGGTCGTAGCTGGACTCCTTCCTGCGGCAGTGCAGCGTCACCACCCTGTGGCCCTCGCTCCTCACGTCCTGGCTCACAATCCACTGGGTGGGGTTACTGGGCCGCGCCCCGAGGAAGGTCACGCCCTCTTTCAACTTCACCCTGCACAAGAAGAGGAGGAGGAGGAGGAGGAGGAGGAGGAGGAGGAGGAGGAGGAGGAGGAGGAGGAGAAGGGGAGACCAGAGGCGTGTTAGTAGAGAACCTACGAGGCAGCTCTTCCACACGGCAGCTGCGTCCAGACACAAAATCACTTCTCTCTCTTTTTTTATCACTTTGTCTGGATATACATCATCCAGATGGTTCATCTCGTCTTCAAAAGGCGCCCCAGCTGTTGTCTCGGTTGAGATCACATTGTTTTTATAATCCCCAGGGCTCGATCGGCTGCTCAAACCATGCGTGTTGTCTCGTGTCTTCTCATGTCCACCAGCCAATCAGATAACAACACCTGATATTTCACCGTCCCAGCCGCTGAACTCTCGTTAGCTCTGACTTCAGGGGGAAGAAAAATCTAAAATTAATTAATCAGAACATGACGCCCCCTGATACCCTGATACTCTGCCCTCGGGGGTGTTTGCCTCAGAACGAGGCTATTGTACGAGGATGAGGCCGTCCCATTACGCGCCGGCTCTTTTGCCTCCATAAATAATTTCCCTCTCTTCCTGCGCTGTGAAAGGAACGCTGTGAAAAGGTTTCTTCGACTGCAGCAAAATTACAGTGTCAATGTCCTTGGCTCCGCTCGCAACAAAGGGAGGAAAATGACGAGAAAAAAAAGGAAATATAAATGAAAAATCTCCCCTAAAGAAGCCCGAGACTGTCTAGTATGTGTGGTTTTTTTCTAGTTTGTCTTGAGTGACGGTCGAATGTGCAGCCTGTCTCCCGGCTAAGACACGACATGTCTGACATGATGCAGGTCCATAAACGACTGAATATCAGCAAGACGTACAGCTGGTCCAAAAGCAACATCACAAAACCCTACCACCCCATCACCACCAACACTGGACCAGTCCAGATACCGTGGACTCACCACACAACAGACACCCACAACAAAGGAAACCAGAGGCTAAACTAGAAGGACTCCATGTTGACCCCTTCCCATCTACTCCCACTACAGCATTGTAAAAACCTATTCTAAAGCTGTCCTGTCTCCACCTGCTCCACACAGCACACTGACTGGGAACCAGTACGACCAGTCTGCAGGAGCTGCACATCGAGGCCATCATGTGTATCGCTCATGTGACGTCTCATCACTCACCCACGCAACCTCTCAGATGCAGACAGTAGTAATGTAATCTACTGTAATGTACTCTACTGTAATGTACTGTGCTGTAATGTACTGTGCTGTAATGTACTGTGCTGTATGCTCCCCAGTGATGTATGACTGTATGTGTGACAGCTGTTTATACTGCCCCCCCTCCTATCGAATGAACATCTATTAGTTTTCATGTCATACATGTTGAGCGAGCCGCACGTCTCGTGTCATATGAGGCACATGTTTAGAACATGTATGTTAGTGAAATATGTGTTTGTTGTGCCTGTGACTGTGAGACTGTGGAATTTCCCCGAGGCCGACAACCAATCAAGCAAGTGACTTATTATCAAACTACCACAAAACTGCTTATCTACTGAGCAATACTGGAAAAATAAGGTAAGAAGAGAGTGTTTCTATGTGAACTATTCTGAGACGACAGGAGATAAAATGTGTAAGAAGTTAAAATATACTGAATCTTGAGACACAAATTGTCCACAATGAGGGATGCTAACTTTACAGAGCTCAGAGATGGTGGTGTTTCTGGTTAGCAAATCAACTATAAATGCATGCTAACTAACTAACTAACTAGGACGTAATGTGATGTATAATTGTAGAATAGCATCTGCGTCCTGTCTGATGGAGGCAGATAGCTCCGAGGCTAACCCCAGACCCCAGGGAGGAGTGCTGGAGGGCAGGAGGAGCCGTTCACAAGCGACTCTGTGTTGTGAGTCCGTCCTGGGAGCTGACGGGCAGAGTGTTGACATAAAGTAGATCTGGACTAATGTTCCCCGACACTACCTGGACGTGTGATTTTGTCGGAGGGTGACAGCCGAGGATCCACGATTGAAGAGAAGACTAAATTATAAAAGAAGGCCAAATCACTTTCCCTGTCCAATCCATAGCAGGTTGGCAGATGAGACGGGGGATAGGACTGCGCTTTCATCTTGAATTTGTTGCTGCACTTTAACATGCACGAGGCGAGCCGTGTCGACTCGGAGCCAGTGGATCCATCCAGCCTCTCCAGGCGAGCCTCTTTCTTTGATGTGACGTCTGATCATGTCGAGTCAAAATGCTTCTGCGCTCTATAGGAGCAAGACAAACACGACAGCCTCTCCACGTGTCTCTGTGTGTGTGTGTGTGTTTCCATTATAATTTAATGTCTTCCCGCCAGCTGCCCCCCTCCTTCAGGTGTATGGAGACATTTTTTTTAAGACATTTTAGAGGATTTGCTGCACCTCCGACACCGACGTTTTGCTGATGAGATACAGGTCGGCGTAGATCAAATGTCTGACTCCTCAGCAGGTCCAAAGGTTCACAACAATCACGTCTCATTTGCATAAACGCTAAAGTAGCATGAAACGTCTCTGACTGAAACCAGATGAAACGGCTGGACTCCAGGCAGGTCCAGGGAGTCCCTACATCCACAGCTCCACAGCTCCACAGATCCATTAGTTATAATTATCTGTATTGTATACGTTGTTATTTTGTTTTCTTCATAACTCTTTCAATAACATTGTGTGGAGCTGCTATACCAAGAAAGAGTCCTGTGTACATTGTACATGTGGCCAGTAAAGAGATTGTGATTCTGAGATCACAGTTATGAATGAGCTCAGCTTTGCTAATTATTTATTCCAAGGATATGTGGAGTGAAGTAACAAGGTAAACAGATATTCAAAGATTGTTTTTGCAACATATTCTTTTGCAAAACTCGGTAATGAATGTAGCAAATATGTCCAAGATGAAAAAAAAAACCTTCTGCTCTCAAATACTTTGATTCAGAGTCCTGAGAAGTATAAAGTCATTATAGAAAACCATAGAACGGCTGTTTATTCATCTGTGTTTGTGTCCTTTTATTTTACTTTGTAAGCAGCATTGAAAAGCTTATAAAACAGTCTAGGAAACTCTTTTATACAGTTTTCAACCTTTATTTCCTAGTAGATATGAGATCTGGACAGAACTGTGTCTCTCTATAGTCAGTAATAACCAGTCACAAACATGATTCTGATTCTTTAAAAGCTAAAGTAGAAATTAGAAACCACTTATAGCGGTAGCTATTCAGAGTCTACATATATGTGTGTGAAAGAAGGAGCAGGAGTTGTGGACTGTGTCTTAGTCGAGGCAGCGTATCAATGAATTCCTCTCAGACAATATTGTCACTTGGAAAATGAAGCTCTTAGAGCAGAGCTTCCGATCTCTGCCATTGATCGCCGTTTCTTCTCTTTTTTCTCGTGCTAATTTGCCTGCAGCTCAGAGTCGACCGTCTCCGTCTCTTCCTGGCCTTTCAGCCTCGCTAAAACGCCGCGCAGCACAAAGCGCTCCTTTTTCTTTTCTTTTTTTCCCAGTCCTTTATAGAAAATAACATCTTGCTGTAAAACGGACCCCCTCCACAATCTAAAGGCATGGACGAGCGTTTAAAATGATAGAGCCGGCCCTTTCAGCCGTCTGGCTGCTGAATCGAACCTGTGCGACAGCTGATCCAGAGCTTCAGACGCTCCAGAGAAATGAGAGCCACGATGGCTGCCTGCAGCCTGGGAGGAGCGCTACGGTCCTACGGAGAGGCTAACAGAGTAGCATCGACTCCTCCCAACAAAGTCCATAACAAAGATACTCTCAGCTGCACAAAATGATATATACAGAAGCCAGCATTTCATTCTATAAATATGTTGTTTTGTTGTTGTTGTTTTGGTTACTTTTAGTTTGAAATGCACCACTTGAAATGTTGTGGCCATATATATATGTGTGTGTGTGTGTGTGTGTGTGTGTGTGTGTGTGTGTGTATGGCCATATATTATAGCATGCCAATCAGGAAATGAATCCTTATGGAATGCATCTCTCAATACTTTGAATGAACCCTGAATATATGGGATGAACCATGCATTCAAAGTTTCATGACATACGCTATACCATCATATACTGTATATTGATACACAAGCACAGTATCCAGAGCACTTCTCCTCTTTGTCATGGTGTCTGCCATGTTTCTGTTCTACTAGAACTTGCATCGCTGCAATAATCAAACACCTGAATGGGGTGGATGCTCGTTCTTTGGGCTGTGTTGACACAGAGCGTGAAGCTTTGTTGAAGCTCCCATGTCTGAAGTTCACGTTTCCATGTTCCTCTGCTCGCTGGAGACGCCGGAAACCACCTCGACACCCGGAGCAGAGTAAACTACAGCTCCTCATCTTAACCCACGCTGCGAATCCTTCAACTCACACACAATGAAAGCTCACAGTGTCAATCCAAGGGCGGATTTTCTTTTCTTTGCTTTTTTTCTCTCTCACACTAAATGGAAGATCCACGGAGTGAAAGGAAGTGCTGAGGAGGAACTTACTCACTCGGTCTGCAGGCATACAACTGTGACACAAAGAGCTGGCTCTGCGGCCCGGCCGGATCCCTGCAGGGGGGGGGTGCTCCTTGTATCTGCTTCCTTCACACTCGGCTGACCGTGATGTCTATCAGAGAGCTTCCAGCCAGAGCTTCAGAACGTTTCAAGCTCGGTCGAGTCTCTGCAGAGATGCGCTCATTACTCTGCGGAGCGTGGCCCTGCTACACGGCTGGAGCGGCTCGTATTGACTTCACGGTCGTTGGGGCCTTGTAGCCGTCCGATACCGGCCTCCATCACACGTGCGCTGTGACCTCAGGCTGCAGCTGTAGCAGTAGATACTGACAAATATCAGAGCCGAGCCGTAGGAGATCCTCACATTTATCACAACATTTACTGGAGACTGAAGCCTGGAGGTGCAGCCTCCCAGGCTCTAATTCAGACATATGAGAACGAGTTCAGTAATAAGATAGGATCAGATACTTAACTAGAGAGCTTGATTCAACTGTATGATGTATAAAGCCTGTATTCATATAGGTAGGAAAGGTAGGAAAGAAGAGTGAAGCTCTCACTTTCAGTTTGTCTTTTATGTTAGTAAATGAAGAGGACTGAACAGAGTATTTATTCTTGTTTTCTGGTGTAACTGTAGAAGCCATAAAACACACAGGTTCCATTAGAAATGCCTCAGAGTCTATTTTAAAAGCTCCATACCAATACTTTAAAGTGTGGGAATATCACTGCACAGACCTGCTTACTTGTCACGCACACACACTTTATTCTGATCGACCACTTGTCTTTCTGTTCCTTAAAAAGAGGAAATGAATGTCAGCTCGTCTGAATAACTGTGACTGGTGTGAATGAGAATTCTGACAGAATATTTTCAAGTCTACTCCAGGATTTGGGCCTGAACCAAATCAGTCGACACTTAAACATAAAACCAGTGAGAATGGGACTGAATACAGCAGACATTTAGGTTAGCTCCCACTAAAGGTCATCAGAAGTGGATGAGTAGAAATCTGTCTCAAAAAGGCACAACTATAATGGGATTAATATCAGCAGATGTTGTGATATTTCTGCCTGGCCCAACAGAACAGTTTAAAGCGGTGTAATCTACGCCTCGGCTAACTTTAACACCACTTCTTTAAGATGCAACACGATCACAACCGCTGTCATGTGGGAGTGAACCGAACTGTCCTCAGAGTCTGACGAGTCGGCTGCGAAAGTGACGGAGGAAGAAAGAGTTGAAATCATCCCAGCGATGCTTTTCCTCAGACACACACCGACCGTCCTGAATACAAAGTGCTGCACTTTAGGCTGGGGCGGGGGGGGGCAGAGACAACGGGCCATGGGTGTGTGTGGGGGAGGGGGGGGGGGGGGGGGGGGGGGGGGATCAGCTTAAAACTGCACAAGAGACGACCTCCAACATCCGACATCAGTGGGGAGAGAAGCCGGGTCTTTATCATCTTTTTATCAGCAACATTTTCAGTCAGACCGAGTCATGGAAGCCTTGGCTTTGAAGTGGGAGAAACGTCAGACAGACTGGGTTTATCTGTGTGTGTTGCACCTGAGAGGCAGGAGGACGCTGCATCTGAACATGTGGTGAAGTGTGTTTGCTCCTGGTTCTGCCACAGTATTCCCAGGAAAATTACTGTATGTTACAGATTCAACCTTTGTGGTTGATCACCAAATCCAAAGAAAAGGAGTTTCTTATGATTCTAGGTCACATCTGCATCCCCTGACCTCACAAAGCCAGTTCCTCCCTCTGCGTTGATCTGGGTTTAGAGACTCTTCTTTTCCACGCACCAACTACCATGATGCTATGGTGTTCAGGCACTGACGTGTAGACATGTAGAAGAAACACATCTGGTCTTCAGCCACTTATCTCTACCCCTAGGAAGGCGTCCAGCAGCATCCTGAGCAGATGCTGAACCTCCTCAGCCAGCTCGTCTTTATGAGGAGGAGTGGCGGCTCTACCTTGAGCCTCTCCTGGGAGTCTGAGCTCCTCAGGCTGAGCCCAGACACTCGCCATCTTGTCCTTTTTGGTCTCTCGACCACAGCAGAGACAGATTCCTAAGGCCATCGATCCAGACGCCTTTGCTCCATCACTTGGCTCCGTCTAGAGATTCTGTCCATAAAAGTTATGAGCAGAACCAGGGACAGAAGACAGCCCTGACAGGGTCCAACCACATCTGAGAGTCGAGGAGGAATTCTCCAATCTCATCTTCTTCAATGTGAATATTTTCTGCTTGTGACAGAAAATCAAACGTTATTGAGGTGAGGAAGGAAACGAGACATTCAAAGACCTGATCTGGACCTTTGGGAAACAAAGCAAAGAGCATTGTGATTGTGTCAACCAAACAACTAATGGAATAATCTGATTAATCGACTACAGCTGGAGATGAAAGTAAGACGAACCAGAGGGAGAAGGTTTCTGAAGATCTAGATATATACGGTGAGGCAGACCAAAGCTCTGCTCCCCAGCCTGCTGCAGAGGCTGCTCATCCACCTCTCTCTTTCTTCTCCGTCTCAGCTCCATCTCTCTCTGCCTGTGCACGGCCGGACTCCTCGGGGGCTCCCTTAATAAATAGTGATGAGATAAGTAGGAGAGCGACTTCTCAGCGGGGCAGTGAAAGAAATAAACATTTCCGGGGGAAATCCAATAGGGTCGAGGCTGGACGGTAATGGGAGTCCCCAGCCAGCGGTGTGTGTCCGCAGCTCTCCAGCTGCTCCTCACATGCTCCACTGATCCTCTCCTCTCCTCTCCCCAGGACCACATGCATCGTATTGTACCATCCGCCCACGTCAACAGTGCACAGGGAATGTGACGGCTCAGTGGGAAGCAGGAGGAGAAGAGAGGAGGAGAAGAGAGGAGGTGGAGGGGGGGGGGGGGGGGGGGTAGCAGGAGGACGCCACTTTGTGATGGTTTGTGGTTGACGACTAATGGAACAGCGTAAAACACTGTGCTCATCCAGGCCAGAGCGAGCACACACACACACACACACGCACACACACACACACACACACACACACACACACACACACACACACACACATGCACACATACACACACACACAATGGCAAGCAAGAAATAAATCAGGCCAAACGCCTACACTCCAATTTCAAAGTGACATATCAGAACAGACTTATTTTATTTCTGGAGCGTGCAAAGTTTTGCAGAGTCTTACAAAATAAAATATAAAAAAAGTGGGATTTTTGATGCTTTCTGCAGCTGAGCTGAGCCTGTGAGCGTGTGCACACACACCAGCGGCTGCCTCCATACGCTCCTACGTAAGCACCCGAAAGTTCGGTTCCTCTCAAAGGAGGTCGACCTGTGAACTGTCTCCACAGCTAAAGGAAAGATTGAATTTTCTTCGTGTCCAAAGGGATCAATGATGTTTCATGTAACAGCAGAGGAAGGTTAAAGATTTTTTTACCTGTGGATTATGTGAAATAGTTCAACTTTTATCAGGAGGACGAACACATTAAAAAAGTGCTCTGACTTGAGAGATGGAGGCTTTTTCTGAAGGTTTTTACTGATCTGAAATGAAGAGAGGGTGAGGCAGCAGGATGCAGAGACACAGCTCGGGTTAATACAGCTCTGCAACATCTGGAAGTCGCAGAGGCGAGTCACTTCCATCCTAATGTGGTTGTAATGAGAGCTGGCAACAAACCAGAGCTGATACAGGAACGAGAGAGACAAAAGTAAGAACCAGGGCAGCTGTGATGGCGATGCCATATGCTTCAAATCGTGGCATTAAAGATGGGAAAATCTGGGCAGGAAAAATCAACCTTCTCAGGACCACATGTGGTTATCGTTTGTGGTTTTAACTGAAACTTGGTTCATGAGTTCTGCTCTTTCCTGGAACCTGCATCTTGTCCCATTCGGACAGAATTTCCTGTACTTCTGTAAAAGCCTCAACTGTACTTGTGCCCAAACGCTGCTCACGCTACGTCATTATGAGCATGTCAGAATAAAGCTCATAGAGCCTCATTCATCTGCAGAGCTTAGGAGTGAGTACGAGCTGATACGATACATGTGTGTGATGTTGTATCTGAGGCGTTTCAACCATTAACCCTAGCCCTTCCAAAAGGAACAATAAACTAGGTAAGCTAGCTAACTAAACACACGCTCCAGGTGTCACGTGTGAGTCCTGAAACGTGCCATCAGTACATCACTAATCACAGACTGAAAAAGAGCAGCTGATATATGGGCCATAGCTGAAAACATTCCTCATCTAATGTCACATACTGTAGTAGTCATGAGGCGGACCAGGGGTTTCGCCACACTGGAGAGCAGAAAACATTCAAAAGGAGATGCTTAAGTAGAGACCACAATGTCAAGAGTCCAAAGGAAATAATAAAAACGTCAAACAAGGTTCCTGGAACCTCCACCCTGTGCCACAGAGTCAGAATTTTACTGTATTTCCATAAAATCCTCAGCTGCACTCATGGCCAAATGTTGACTGTGTCATTGTCAGTCTTAAGCTCGTCATTGATCAGGAAGGTACAGGAATGAGTGCAAATATGATATGATAACGATCATCCATATCATTGATATGGCATGATACGTAGATACATAGAGTAGATAGATACATAGATAGATTTCTCTTACTGAAAGCCTCTTTGCAGAAAGTCAGTATTTAATACTTTCCAACTTCACATCACAGACGTATTGTCTCCTCTCAGATGACAGACAGGCCTCTGTGGACTCATCGGGCTCTTGATGAATGAGGGGCCAGAGATCTGCTGCAACGGGGCACGCTCAAAGAAAAACCTAAAGCCTGGAAAATCTGAATATCTGGAGACGAAAAGGCTGAAGAACAAAGGCGCCGTGGCGGAGGACACGTGTGGGCAGGAGGTGAGGAAGACAGAAGAAAGGAGAGGTGGGTTAGGGACCAGCTCAGCCTGTGTGTGTGTGTGTGTGTGTGTGTGTGTGTGTGTGTGTGTGTGTAGACAGAGCGTGACTGTGCACTCTGCAGTTACTTAAATCAATGCCTTGTACAGCTAAGGAAAGCAGATGCTTCAGTACTGTGGGTTAAAGGAGATGAGCAGTGTTTGTCGAGAAGCAAAGCCTCCAAAAAAAAGAAAAGAAGATAAAGAAAAAAACATTATAAAATGTTAACAGGACGAGAGCGGAGCGATGATAACGTGAGACGGCGGTTTCTGAAAGCTGTGATGTAAGCAGCCGGCGCCGGAACAAAACCTCCTGACTCCATCGGCCTCAGATCGGGGCTCACGCCACGCGTGGATGGTTCATTTGTTCGCTCTGTTTTAGCGACATAATGTCGACAGGAGTGATAAGGCAGCGTTTAGGATTCCCCACCTGCCTCCCAGGAAACATTAGCATCTATCAGAGCGCTCAGACACACACACTTCTGCTCTTCTAATTGGCTAAGAACAGCGCTGCGCTTTAGACGAGACCCAGAGATAAGAGCCCGGGACGCAGCGCCGTAGAAGACAATTATGAGATGTTTGCTCATGTGTCAATGGAGGAGGAAGAGGGGGAGGGGGGGGGGGGGGGGCGACGAGGGAGGGGGGGGGGGTGAGTGCTGCAAACCTGGTTTACACACAGTCGCAGTCATTTTCACAACATGTCAGGAGACGCATTTTACTCCAGAATCTCACAGCAGAGATTGTAGAAGCACCTACTGTTATGCTGAGTGGCCATAAAAAGAGAGGAGGAAGAAGGAGGAGGAGGAGAAGAAGAAGGAGGAGGAGGAGGAGGAGGAGGAGTGGGGGGGGCATGTTGTACGGAGATCAGTTTGCCAATTACTCCATCTTTGGTGTTAGACGTGGTGTGAAAGGAGAGCATTGAAAATCCCATCGGAAGAATTCACAGGATCGCTATCCTGATGTGTCCACCTAATTGGATTTTCACGACGTTAAAAAGCGAGAGGATGGAGACACATACAGGAGAGGAGGGAGGAGAGGAAGAGGAGGAGGAGGAGAAGAAGAAGAAAATAAACAAAACAAAACAGAGAACGCAGCCGGGAAAACATCAA
The DNA here is from genome assembly GCA_029224185.1 of Karalla daura. Lineage (NCBI taxonomy): Eukaryota > Metazoa > Chordata > Actinopteri > Chaetodontiformes > Leiognathidae > Karalla > Karalla daura. Next base: position 25,741,920 of record CM055192.1, on the reverse strand, counting down.
CAGTCGATAACGCTCAGATTGTTTGAGGCTTGAGGGGGTTTGTTGGGATTTGTTTGTTTGTTTGTGTTTATTAAGGAGTTGGGAACACAGCAGCGCTAACAGTTAAGTGTCTTAAAATGAGATTTGTTATGAACTGGCACTTGAAACAAACTTAGGCTGAAATTGAATTGACTTGTGGAATATCTGAGTGGCTCCTTCCGTCCTGTTTCATTAGATAAAAGGCTTTTCAATCAAAGCAGACTCAGAGGCTAATTCTACAAACACACAACGACACTCTTCATTAAGCGGCACCCAGGATGCCTGAATGGTTCATTATCCTCAAGCTCCAGAGCTGACATAGAAGCTATGGGACATCGGTTTCATCAGAAATGCCTTGATTGATTGATTGATTGATTGGAAAGAAATGATGTCACACCAGTCATGTTAATGAGTCAGATAATTAATTATTATTGTTTTGAGTAATTAGTCAATATTGCATTGTTTTAAGCTCATTTTCAGAGTGATCTGATCTCTGGAGCTTTCAACATCCAAACGACGGCGTATGGACAGAGTGTGAGGTAGCTAAAGTTCCTGCAGCTAACGCTAAAGCTAAAGCTAATGCTAACGCTAACGCGAATGCTAGGTCTCCTCCTTGTCAGGGAGCCGTGAGAAGCTCTGAGTTTTGGTCTCGTATACTCTCTGCTACCTCCTGATGTAGCTGTCAACACATGCTTGTTTGGAGTCAGAACTGGAATTGGAGTTTATGTTCTGATTTCAACTCTCGTGATGTCTAAAGTTGCTCTGATAAGTCAGAGGCAGAGCTGTGATGTTAAATGCATCTTTATTCATCACACCTGTCTTTACCTCAGGTGCGTCCATGAACTATCTGAACTGGCGGGAATATACAATAATCATGCATCCCTGCCTTTTACGGTCCTACTTTTAGCTGTGGGAATATTCCTGTAACTTTGACTAGATTTTGGCACTATAGATTGCATCAAACCTGTACTTGTCACATTCAGATTTGTCAATTATTTGCTCAGTTTATACATGAATAGGGACTTGATGATGTTTTTGGCCCGGCTGTGCCTCTCTTACCGGCAACGCATCGTTATTCAACAAGGTTAAACCTGTTTTTCATCCTCAGACGCCTTTAAGTATAAAGTATATATTGAAACTGAACTTAATTGGCATGACATATCTGCTCGGCTCCAGCTCTCCTGTTTCATTAGATAAAAGGCTTTCAAATCAAACCCGACTTTTTCGCCAGTGCCGCTCTTCATTAATGCGGCTCAGCTGACTGCGGTTTGAGGGATTGTGAAACGGTTTGTCAGCCTGCGAGGTTCTGCATCACAGCTCGTTAGGTGGTGGGAGCTTTCTGTTTTTTCTAAAGGTGTGCTTTTGAGAGGAGCTGATGCTGTGGGGGGGGGTATGGTAGGGAGTAGGGTGTGTGTGTGTGTGTGGGGGGGGGGGTTACGGGGGGGTTAGACTCCAGAAAAAGCTGCTGGGAGCGTGTGCACGTCGTGCACGGGGGCATGCAGCCCCAGGCTAATCTGCAGATGAACGCGAGTGTCTGTAAACACGAAGCTTTTCATTCTGAGCAGCAAAAACACACACACACACAGATATACAAATTCTAGAGCAGATGAACATGCTTACACATGAATGTGTGCTTTGCACATGTATGTAAACACAGCCTGTAGCAAGCAAACAGGCAGTGAAAGCCCGGCTCGCTGGAGCAGGACGGCGCTAAGTACTTTTGAAGAGATAATGTCACAATGACGCCTTTGGCGAGGAGGAGATAAACCCGCAGCTTGTTTTCATCTTTCTTTCCCACGTTTTTTTTTTTGCTTCCTTTCATTTCCAGTTTTGAGAGAGAGAGAGAGAAGGAACGGGCAAAAATAGTTGTGTTGCCAGAGGGAAGGATGGGTAAATGTGTTGCAGGCCCTGGTTCTGCTGCTCAGACGAGGGAAGCTTCACCTCTGCTTTCATGCGAAGTCTCACAACCAAAACTGTGTCAGCGCTGTGCACGAAAACACCACCAAATTAAACTCTGCGTGATAAAAAAAAAGAAAAAAAAGCCTCAAAATCTTCAGTTTTCAGCTCCAAACCTCAGATCAAATCATCTACGGTAAAAGCAACAAGTTACCATAGCTACCTCACAGCGAGTTCAGTCCCTCCGGAGCCCAGAAACAGATGCACAAACAAACATTATGTCTGCTCATGTTCCAGGGCTGTGTGCACCGCTAACTAGTTCCACAACTGTCTCCAGCCTGCAGCAAAGTGGCTGGACTTACTCCTAGACCTCAACCAGGAGGACATGGGTTCGAGTCCTGGGACGCCCTGGTCAATCCTCCCAGCCATGAGCAGAACAGGACTGAGGAGGATTCATCCTGCGAGTCCAACAGAAGTCCTGACAATCTTTGCCTTTTTGTTCCTAAAAACGTTTTCAAGAGTTATCATGAAATACTGTAACTGACTAATGGTTTATTGAAGTAGTTTCACCAGTCTATTATTAGTCAATTAATCACTTGGAGCTCTATTGGAGCTCTATATCCACTAGGTGTGAATGAGTGTGTGTGTGTGTGTGTGGGCCCCACAATGGACTGGCAGCCTGTCCAGGATGAGTTTCTCCCTCACTGAGGAGTCTGTGAGCTCTGGGAAAGGCTCCAGCAGACTCCCATGACACCGATTAGGTCTGAAGCAGGTGGAGATGAATGAGTGAATGCTGATGATGCACACGCAGGAGTCTGAGAGGGGGTGAGGCTCAGCGGCCGAGCACACGCTCTGCATGTATGAGTACGTCCAGTAGATGCTCTGAATGCTCTCGCTACGTTACCCTTCAAACAGAATCCTCTGGCACTGGTACAAGCACAGCATTCAATCCAGCCATCCATCCATCCATCATCCACACATCCATCGATCCAGCCATCCATTTTCATAGTGCTTAACTCTGTCATGCATTTGCTTATTTTCAGCATAGTCTGGACACACACCATTCACTCTAATGGAAACTAAAGAATTTATCTAAAAGATGGATGTAGTCCTCCTGTGGGAAAAGTGAAGGTAACCTGCAATACCACAGAGATCCACTAGGGCCGGCTCCAACACACACTCTGTCAAAGAATGTCATTTTCAATCCTGAAATACTCATTCAAGACATTTCTGTCACAACTCTCCACTAGTTCAACAACTCGAGTTTCTCATGCCAGAGTGTGATCTGGTGGTCAATGGGAAAATAAGTTGATGATTAATTAGATATTCTATCCTAAAGAAAAAAGAATAATTAGGGGCATGTCTATTTGATTGACATTTACAATCCTTCACAAACCAATGGCTGATGCTAGCGCCTCTTGGCCAAAATAACAATAACAAGCAATATTTTTAAAAGATCATAAACACCTTTTTTTTCCTCTGGGATGAACAGGTACTTGTCTTTTCTCACGTTTTTTGAGGAACATCCGAAATATGAACTTCTCTTTCCAAAGGTATTGTAAGAAAACGACCTCACCGGATCACTTTTGACCCACTTATGTATGTAGAGGTTCATGCAGCACTTGTCCATCAGTGTGTGGTCCTGGTGAAGCTCTTCACTTCAGCCTCACTCCTTCACCTTCACCCATGCATAGTGCAGGGCTATTCACAAGAGCTTCCTGTCTCCTCTCTCACATCCACTCATCCTTCTCTCTCTCTCTCTCTCTGCGCCCCACACCCCCCCCCCCCACTTCCCAGAGGACGGGGGAGTAACTAAAAGATAAGCTTTGTGTCGTGGCAGAGGCAACTGACACCGCTTCAACAACATGAGGATTTAGCCTGCAAACAGAGAGCTAATGCCCTGCACGTGAAGGGAATCGCTCACACACACACACACACACACACACACACACACACACACACACACACACACACACACACACACACACGCTGTTCAAGTGCAACGAAACATCTGCACACACATTCACCGAGTTGAATAAGAGACATGCAGGAGGTCACACACACACACACACACACGCACACACACACACACGCATGCACGCGCGCGCGCGCACGCACGCACACACACACACACACACACACACACACACACACACACACACACACGCACGCACGCACACACACACACACACACACACGCTCACAGGGAGGTAATGAACAGCCTGCTGCAGCGGAGCTTTCTCTAATGCTCACAGAATTGCTTTTAATTGGTGGAGGAGAATAAATCAATGCAAACCGTGTAGAGCGAAGTGGCAGAGACGGAGGGAGGGAGGAGGACGGGGCGGGCGGAGCGCGGGCGGAGGGGCGTACGGGCGGGCGTGTGCACGTGGTGGGACCGGGCGGATTAGAGAGGAGAGGCGTTGCTGCTTTCTGTCTCTGTGGTCGTGTAAACTGCTGTCAAGGTCAGTGTCAGGGTTACTTCATCCACCGCCCCTAAGTAGATTTGTTATGCAGCACAATGAGCAGCTGAAGCACATTTCCACATCTCCAACACACAAATATAAAACATGTAAAAATATGAGGGGAAACTAAATAAAACAGCCTGGACACGAACAGAGAGGGGAGGAAGTGTTGATGCGACTGACGTGGCTGCGAGGAATAAGAAAAGACTGGGGTGAGAAGATGAAAGTCACCGCTGGGACCAAGGGGAGAGACAAAGAGTAAAACCTGTCATGATGTTCAGCGTTGTCCGTCTTGGTTCACTTCCTTCATGTTTTACTTTGACAGCTTTCCATTACTTTGACTCCTCGTCTTGTAATTTTACATTTAACCTGCACACTCTTCACTCTTCCCTCAATAGGAGTCTTTCCTCCAATGAGCTCCTCTCCCTCCAGCTGCCCCCCAGCTCATCACATGTATATCGTGTATATACTGTGCACATCTCCCTGGTTTTCTCTCAGTCCTGTTCTTGCTCACACTTGGTAGTAACAGCCTATTTATTGCTGTCTTTATTCAGGTTTATTGTCTATTTGCCTGTTTGTCTCCAAGTTTAATTCCAAGAGGTTGTAGAGTTACTGAGCAGTAAAACCAGTATAGATTTTGAGGTCCAATGAAATTCAAGGTCAATAAAAGAGGTGCACTACATGCATATTATTTAGATTTAGTTGCATATGAGATATTTGTATTTAGAAGCTATGGAACAACAGTTTCATCAGAAAAGTCAGATCTATTACAAGACATATTACCATCTTATGTCTAAATGTGTGAATCCTACAGTCTGTTTAGGCACAGATCTGGCACCCTTTCATGCTTATCTGACAGCCACAAGGAGGCTTTACACTGACTGGTTGTCTTGCCTGAAACATGAATGATCACATGACTTCACATACAAATAACACACTAGTATTTTTTCTAACTATATCTGAACCAGGATGTGATGATATGAGGATGTATACAGACTGTTGTTATTCATCGATGCCGAGGTGAAGGTGCCTGTTTAATCTGAACATGAAGCTATTGCAGTGTGTGTTCAGTCACCTCTCAGGTTGTGTCACCTCTGAGGAGTGTCCTCAGAGAGGCTCCCAGCCCCCGGCCCCCGGCCCCAGGCCCTAGGCCCCAGGCCCCAGGCCCCAGGACCCGGCTCCAGGCTCCAGGCCCCAGGCCCCAGGCCCCAGGCCCCAGGCCCCAGGACCCAGGACCCAGCTCCAGGCCCCAGGCCCCGGCTCCAGGCCCCAGGCCCCAGGCCCTGTCCCTGGCCCCCTCAGCCACTTTGAGGAGAGCTAGTGCTGTCTGATGGACACGGCTTCATTCTCAGCTCACTGACCTTTCCAAAGGGAGGAGAGGGAGGAGAGGAGGAGAGGAGGAGAGGAGGATGAGGAGGATGAGGAGGAGAGGAGGAGAGGAGGAGAGGAGGAGAGGAGGAGAGGAGGATGAGGAGGATGAGGAGGATGAGGAGGATGAGGAGGAGAGGAGGACGAGGAGGAAGAGGAGCAGCCGCCCACCTTACTCTGTAGACTGTAGGCCAGGACCAGAGCAAGCTCCTGGAGATGACACAGGAGCTTGTGTGTGTGTGTGTGTGTGTGTGTGTGTGTGTGTGTGTGTGTGTGTGTGTGTGAGCTGCAAGTAAGTGTGTGTTCCAGTAATGAAAAGCAGTGGTTAAGACCATCAAATGGCTTGAGGGAGATAAAAGCCCAAGGCACAGGCGAGAGGCAGGGCCGTGCTTTTAGCGAAGACGAATCAACTGGAATCTGAGAAATAGATTATAATCTCCTGCGTGTCAGCGTCTCCTTACCGCAGGCCCCCGAAATGAAAATTGCACCCTTTTCTTTTCAGCCGCTCCAAAAGGAGTTGATATGCCTTAAAATATTCAATTTGCAAGCTCACCAGGTAAAATCCATTAAAGCCAGCCAGTAATGTCAATTGAATTAGGTCTGCTTGGTGTAAAGCATGGATCCGCTGATCCCTCAGCTGAGTGGCTCTGCTGGCACCTTGTTTGTAACCACAAGGCAAATGGGATTAGGAGGAGGCACCGGCCGCTAATGCAACGACACAACTTTCCAAATCATGCAAAACCGCAGAGAGCCACTAACGGCCTAATGCCGCGCGGGGAGGAGGCGTCACAGTCAATCGAGGGCTCGCCTCGGATCTGCAAAAATTGGCACGTAAATTGCTGAAACTATGTCATCCAACTGGTGCTTGTTCGGGTGGAGAATTAGAGTGGAGGACACTCTGCTAACCTTGAAATTAACCGAGGGAACGCAGAACCTGGAGGCACTCTGCGGGTACGAGGGTCTGGTTGGAGGCATCCGGATGGTTTGTGTCTCTCTTCAACTTTTTGTGTCATCCAAAGTGTTTAGAACACGTTAGTCACACTGAGAGACGGTCTACACTTACATTTAGTTAGCAGACACTTTTATCCAGAGAAATGTATGTAATACTGTTCAACATCCACCACGCTATCAAAGGAAGGAGAACTACTCCGAGAGCAGAGTCGAAGCATTAGCTGAGAGGAGAAAGGAGGAAGAGAGCGTGAAGGAAGAAGGAGGGATGTTGTCTTTCGTGGAACACATTTTCAAAGCAACTTTCCTTGGCTCGCCGGCAGCTGCTTACAGTACAGACGCGGCCTGCTGCTCGGAGCTCTGCAGGCTACAGACAGCGCAGCTTTATGACAATCAGCAACAGTTGGAGCCGATGTCGATGAGCTCTGAGAGACTGAACCAAAACTGGGGAGTCATTTGCCAAGTGAAGCCAGAACTGCTGCAGAACGGACTTTTATAATCGTAAAAACACAGCGTTGCTTCATCTGAAACCTCGATACAACAAATGTGCATTTCTGCAGAACCACAACGTGTAGATCTACATCTTGGGACCGATTCGAAGGCTGTTCTGTACAAAAACAAAGCATGCGATGTTTCCCTAAAGAGGTGTAATTCCCCAAATTACACCTCTGAACCAAGACATGGAACGATGCTACAATCATGATGCAATGACACATTTTGGTGGAGAACAAATGAAACACGTCGTCAGTAAACAGCAGCTTTTCTGCTGTTTTTCCAGGCGTATGACGTTAAATCAGGGCGGAACAACGCTACGGACAATGCTGGGGTGAATCACACAGACAATTGTCCTGTTAGTTTATGTTCTCTTAAAGCATTGCTTTCATCATAGATCAGATGGGCTGTACCATCTGAGGTAGGTCTCCCCAGCCCGTCTTCTACCCATTCCCTCAAGTAGAGAATACGCACCTGTAGCTGCATTTCCATGATTTCTCTTTTTCTTTTGCTAATAAAAGAAATATTTCTGCATCTCTATAAAATACAATCACAACTTGCAGGTGTTTCCTGTCTGTTCCTGCTCCATCCCATAATAACCCTGGTACCATGTGGTCCTGCTCCATCCCATAATAACCCTGGTACCATGTGGTCCTGCTCCATCCCATAATAACCCTGGTACCATGTGGTCCTGGTCCATCCCATAATAGCCCTGGTACCATGTGGTCCTGCTCCATCCCATAATAACCCTGGTACCATGTGGTCCTGCTCCATCCCATAATGACCCTGGTACCATGTGGTCCTGGTCCATCCCATAATAACCCTGGTACCATGTGGTCCTGGTCCTCCACTCTGAGGAAGATGGACGTCCAGAACATAGTTTTCTTAGATCTTTGAATCAGATGTAGAAACAGTTGAGTCTCCTCCTCTGTCCATCAGGTCTGAAGGGAACTGGTCATGTGACCCCTACGTCAGGTCACGTGACCTGGAGATGTGAACCATCACACTTTTTGCCAGTGCTTTACATCATCATGTCTGAAAAGACACCTCACGAGAGCATGAACATGTTTCGGTGATAGGTGAGAGGTTTTTAAATGTCTCCATCACCACTTTTTTCATCTGATATTTGAAGTTTTGCTCGTTTCAAGGGCGAATGGAAATGCACCTAATGAGGATGGATGGCACGAGTGGCTGGAAAAAAATGGCTTTGGAGGAGAATACAGCGAAATGTGCCAAGTTAAAAGAGTTTCCTCAAGAGGAGAGACACTACAGGTCTGATCAGTCAGCGTTCAAAAGGAAAACCTTTCACTGAGCTGAGCTGTTGTGTTATTTATCCGCTTCCCTCCATGTTTCAGAGAAGCGCCCCCCTCTCCAGCCCTGACTCTGCTCCTCTGCTACGTATGGAACATTAAATACAGCTCATAAGTGGATTCTACATTCGCATTATTCAATCAAGGTGAAGGTAATCCCCGGCCGACGAGGAGCCGTGAGGGAGCGTGTCTGACAACTAGAACGACACTGGGCTGTAAATGACAGACGGGACTGAAATAATTGACCTCGGGTTTCTCCTCCTTTTTTCCCCTCCACTGAGGATGAAGCATCAGCATCGTGTTGCTCTGCCTGGAGACGTCAGCTGGATAGATTTACAGCCGCCGAGGTGTTTCTGCCCTGAGAGTAAATCTAAGCTGGACGTGTTTGTCATCAGACGTGTCCATCACTAGAGTGAATCATCTCCACGGGATGAGGAGGAGGAGCTGCACTGCCTGCAAACTGCATCACATCACATCCCAGACCAACAGTGGATGCTAAACTGGTCACGGACTGGTTCTTATATGGAGCTTCTCCAAGTCTTCACCATCACTTAAAGTGCATTAACAGACACATAATCATCTATTCAATGGGTCGCTTTAACCATTCACAAACCAACGTTTGCAGGTTTTCTAGATTCCTGTGTTTACACATGCATATTTTCTGAGGGTTATAAAGGATCAGAATACTAGAGTGCTGCAAAAAACACTAAATCTGAGGAAAAAGATCCTCAAAACAGTTGAAATTATCTTACCTGCAGGGCCAGATAATTTCACTTAACAAGATTTTTTCAATTAATCTTGATTTAATATCAAGGTTGAAATGGAGGAGGAGACAAGATGAATTTAATCTTTTTTTTCTTAGAAAGAAGCAAAGAGTTTGCAGAAGTACAGTATGTTCTGGATCATTCTAAGTCGCAATTTAAAAATATCAGGCTAAAGAATTGTGAAATAAACATAATGCATGAATAACATATATGATGATGATAATAATAATTTAGTAGCTAGTCCCAGGCTCATTCTGCCTGTGCAGGTGCAGCACATTAGGTCAGCATGGAGTTTCCCATCTGACTTCTCAATGTGTATCCTTAGTTTGCAATTCTGGATATTTTTCTGCATCCCAAACAACACGATGACCTTTGCTGATAACGCACACACATACACGCACATTGACACGCACACGCGCACACACACGGACACGCACACGCACACGCACGCACACACACACGCACACACACACACACACACACACACGCGCTCCACTGCTGCCTCAGACCTGCTCTTTGTCTCTTTAATCACAGTGTTCCTGACGATCCTCGTCTAATGCGTGAGCCTCAGCGTTCCTCTGCGACCCCTGCGCGACCCCTGTGCTCGGCCCCGCCCCCCTCGACCTCCAGGTCGTCTGCAGAGTTAATTATCCCGCCGGCCGACAGCGACCTTGGCCCCCGGCACTTCGCTGTACATTAGCGAGACGTGACTGACAGGTGACGCAGCCTATGACAGCGCAGGTGACACGGTGCTGGAGCTGCTGTGTCCTTGTGCTGCGCTCTGTGTGGGTGTGTGTGTGTGTGTGTGTGTGTGTGTGTGTGTGTGTGTGTGTGTGTGTGTGTGTGTGTGTGTGTGTGTGAGGACACACACCGAGGACAGCATCCCACTGGGAGCCATTCAGATCTCACGCACACACGCTGCTTTACAGAGGCTTCAGAGAGATGAGGAAACACTCAGAGTGGAGGAAGATCACATTTTTACATCTGAAAATCACTCAGAAAGACTTCAAATGTCAAGGCAACGCAACTTGATGCGACAAGTTTTAAATGAGTGAGTTGAGTATTTGCAACTTAATTACTTAATTAGAACAATCAGCTCTGCTCAGATAAAAATACAGAATACATAAAGCTAAGTGAACACAGTGGCAACTCTTAACACAGTTGCGTAGAAACGCCTGACAAAACATTCTTCAGGAATGTGTTAAAACCTGTGTTAAATCCAGGACTCTGTAATAGTGAATCTATCTGGTATTTAAAAAATGTTGGGGAAATATGCTGATCTGTGTTTCAAGGACCAAAGTGAAGCGATCACACACACACCTCAGAGATATTTCTGTCATTTTGTGACGATAACAGAAAATATTTCAGAAAGTGTTGTCAGAGAGTTTCAGGTCTGTGCTGACCAGCTGCCTTCAGCTGCTGAGATCAAGACTGGAGCTGAGAGGAGACCAGGGACTCTTCAAACTCTGGAATAAAGTCCCTCTGCAAGTTACACTGTCCCCACAAATCTCATCTCAAAACACATTCTTATCCTTTTAACTCACTTTTTTCTTTAATGAGATGAGATGAGACAAGAAACAAACAAATAAAAACTTGTTTTCTTGCAGAGGGCCTCCAGTCCATCAAAAAACACTGTCTTTGGACTATATTACTGCAACCTATGACTGAATATGATACGATACGATACGATACGATACGATACGATACGATACGATACGATACGATACGATACGATACGATACGATACGATACGATACGATATAAATATCTCAAAACCATTCAGGAGATTCTGCAGAGGTTTTGTATTCTTGTGTTTTTGCCCTCAATAAGAGCAGGATCAGAGGCAGAGGCCCTGACAAAAGAACTTCCAGGACCAATATGGTCGCCTCCTCCTCCTCCTCCTCCTCCTCCTCCTCCTCCTCCTCCTCCTCCTCCTGCTCCTCCTCCTGCTCCTCCTCCTCTTCCTCCAGCAGCAAGAAGGAAGGAGCAGAATCTTCTTCAACATGCGATTAGACATTTGTTGCACGGCATTGTGGGAAAATGCTGACGGACGAATCATCCCGACAGATAATGGCGAGAGTCAGTCTGAGAGAGCTGCCCCTGTTCTTAAAGCTGAGATAATCAATACCAACACAGAATCAAATCACTTCAGAGTGTGTGTGTGTGTGTGTGTGTGTGTGTGTGTGTGTGTGTGTGCAGCTCCTGCTGAGCGACACACAGCTCCTCTCCGTCTGTGCCACTGTCGTCTCTTTGTCTCCTCTTCACCATCTTCATCTTCGTCTCTTTGTTGCTTCACCTTCATCAGCTGTTTCCTGCTCGTGCATCATCACCTGCAGCCCGCGCGCTGCTAGCTGCCAGCCCGGAGACGTTTCTATCTCCGCTTGGCAACGACCAAACGGAGAGAGAGAGAGAGAGAGGGAAGTTTGGGACGATCCCGAGGCCAGAACATCAATCGACACTGACTCACGCTGCTGCTTCGCCTCATTTAAAAGCTTGTTGCAGCGATTCCATTAAAGTGAAAGCTTTCTGCGGCTGTGATGCAACGTGTGAGGGTGCGTCAGCTGTTTGACTTTCTTCTTCTTCTTCTTTTTTCTACAAGATTCACAAAGTTCCAGCGACACGCTGACACGCCTCTGCATCTCATGACCGAACGTTCACCTCATTTGTACACAACAATATTCCTCATGGATCAGTCAGAGCTGCTACAGATGTAGCAGATAAGACAGGAGTCTGCTCTGTAGGCATGGGGTGGAGGCGGAGGTGGAGGTGGAGGTGGAGGTGGAGATGAAGGTGGAGGTGGAGGTGGAGGTGGAGATGAAGGTGGAGGTGGAGATGAAGGTGGAGGTGGACAACACGTATACAAACATGTTAACACATCATACAACATACTCAGTTCATTCATAAAGAGCAATTCATGCAAGGAGAGGAGAGGAGAGGTGAGAAATGGATAGATAGATAGATAGATAGATAGATAGATAGATAGATAGATAGATAGATAGATAGATAGATAGATAGATAGATAGATAGATAGATAGATAGATAGATAGATAGATAGATAGATAGATAGATAGATAGATAGATAGATAGATAGATAGATAGATAGACAGATAGACAGATAGACAGATAGACAGATAGACAGATAGACAGACAGATAGACAGATAGATAGACAGATAGATAGACAGATAGATAGTGACAAACATCACCAGCATTTCTATTTTCTGTAAAAGGAAAGCAGTAGACAGACAGAAGCTGTATGTATCTCTGGACAAGGTTCCATAAAGAGAAGGAAAGCCTTGGGTTGTCGAGTCGTGTTGTTTCTATGTGTCTTTGTTGTGTTTACCACATTTATTCCCTCCTAATTGTTCATCCTCCCATCTCTCTCCAACATTCAATTAGAACTGCTACAAGTTGCCTGTGATCAACCTTGACCCACTCCATTATAGGCAGTGCACCACCACACACAGTGGTGCAGCGCACACACACACACACACACACACACACACACACACACACACACACACACACACACACACACACACACGCTCACACACTGTTTGCACTCAGTGCTAAGTGCACATTATTTGCACTATGCTTCATTTCACTGCAGCTCGGGCTGTTTACTCTGCGAACACTGCGAGTTAATGAGACTCTGACAATTAATACCACTTGTTTACAAAGTGCCAGCGTCGCCGCTGCTGCAGCAGCGTGATGGAGTCCTCCACAACCAGCGGTACCGACAGGTCCAGAGCCAGTCCTCTCTGTCTCTACAACGAGACAGGTCCAGAGCCAGTCCTCTCTGAGGAACTGTCTCTACAATGAGACAGGTCCAGAGACAGTCCTCTCTGAGGAACTGTCTCTACAACCAGTGGTACCGACAGGTCCAGAGCCAGTCCTCTCTGAGAAACTGTCTCTACAACGAGACAGGTCCAGAGCCAGTCCTCTCTGAGAAACTGTCTCTACAACGAGACAGGTCCAGAGCCAGTCCTCTCTGAGGAACTGTCTCTACAACGAGACAGGTCCAGAGCCAGTCCTCTCTGAGAAACTGTCTCCACAACCAGACAGGTCCAGAGCCAGTCCTCTCTGAGAAACTGTCTCTACAACGAGACAGGTCCAGAGCCAGTCCTCTCTGAGAAACTGTCTCTACAACGAGACAGGTCCAGAGCCAGTCCTCTCTGAGAAACTGTCTCCACAACCAGACAGGTCCAGAGCCAGTCCTCTCTGAGAAACTGTCTCTACAACGAGACAGGTCCAGAGCCAGTCCTCTCTGAGGAACTGTCTCTACAACGAGACAGGTCCAGAGCCAGTCCTCTCTGAGGAACTGTCTCTACAACCAGTGGTACCGACAGGTCCAGAGCCAGTCACAGCCTGGGAGCTCACCTCCATCCACGCTTCTCCTCAGCCGAAGGAAAAAGGCCACAGGAACGACTGTTCTCTGGGGGGGGACTGCTGTGATTCTGCTCGAAACAAACAAACAAACATGTCTCTGTTTGCAGCTCGACTAATACCCACAACAAATCCATACTGCCAACGATAGCGTAGCTTGGGGGACTGCTAGCGACTGCTCTGCTAGGGGATCTGAACGAGGCCACTGACACAAACGCACCTCCAGAGTTTTGTCTCTCCCAGATCTGCTTCGTTTGAGTTTTATTCCCGGTGCAAAATGAGGCTTGAAATCACCTCTGCACACACGTTTCCACAGGATATCTGCAGCGAATCTGTCACCCCGAGCTGCTGGAAACAGGCGGAACAGACGTGCAAACAAATGTCAGAGCGTGGAGCATTAGGAGGGAGCTGCTAGTTGGTCCTGCAGCCTGAGAGCCAACGCTGCAGTACCTGATACATACATATATATATATATATATATATATATATAAAAAGAAAAAGGTGTAGTGGCATTTTAGAGCGCGGCGCAGAACGGATGGATATAGCTGACGCTCACGTCCTGGCTCGAAGAGACGGGGACGTCACACTGCAAAGTGCCGAGTGAACAGGAAAGCTGAGTCCTGTTAAATTTGCATTTTAACAGCTACGCTGCACAGAAGTGTCAGGAGACGCTGCCATATGAGCTGATACCTGGAGCAGAGCCGGAGAATATGTGGAGGGAGGCCTGAAGAGAGGGGGGGATCACAGGAGGAAACGTGTCTGTATCACGGTTCCACACCGAGGGGAGTACTAACTGGAGGTGTGTGTGTGTGCAAACATGTCAATACCAACAATAAAACTAGGACCAGGGAAAGCATTTGAGGCATTTCTGATTAAAGCAATGTGCCTTTGATTCTACCAAGATGAATAGCTATCATATCTTTGTTTTAATTTCAGTTCTTTTTGATTTTAATTTCAATTCCATTAAGGTTTAAAAAAAAAAGTTGAAATGAAAGTGAAAAAGGGATGAAAACTCAGGATGTAAACTCAGTGGAGGTTAAGTGCAAATTAAACTGTATTCAGTGGCCATAACTGAACCAAATAAAAAACAAACTAAGGCTATAGTTTAATGCACTTAACCCTGACACTTACAACTTTATGTGCTCTGTTTCTGGGCAAATTGTGGAGAACATTCACCCGAGGTTGAGGAGGCCTTACTCGCATTACCACCTCCAACCACCAGGGGCAGCGTTATCAGTCGTCCCAGTTGGTGTGTGTCACTTTCAAGCTTCACATGGTGCAAAATGACAAAGTCACTGAAAATACAGCGAAACAGTTCCACCTAGCCAAAGAAAAGTAAAGTCAATAGATGGAACTTAAATACCAAAACGTTTTTGGGCATTTTCTATTTGGTTATGATCTGCTTCCCAACCCTGTGAACGTGCCAACCTCTCTGCATCCTCTTTGAAAGCAACATCAAATCATCATCTAAATCCAGCTGTTGGCTCCACTCAACAGCTGTGCTATTACTCTAGTCAATCACAATGCTTTAATATACCCACTGTGCAGTATTCCAGGAAGCCCTGTAATTCAGGACTCATTATAGAAATGTCCTCCACGTGCTTCCTGTTTAACGAGCATTGAGATCCTCAAAGATTAGTTCAAATCTGTTAGATTTGATAAAATGTCGGACCAAATATTCTTCTCAAAGCCCGTTTGTACCAAGCTGCTTGGTATCGCTGCAGTTCTTATTCACATGCATCTACTCTGGAATAATTGTTTCCAGGTTTTATGCTCTGTATAATAGACAGATACATCTATGAGCAGCACCTTTATTATGTGTCGATAATTCAACATCTATGCAGCTGAGATACGATGCGCTCCATCCTGAAATATGTTGATATGAAAAAATGAATTCACAACAGTTGTTTGACAAAATTACACAATCCTCACCTGTGAAGAAGATTAATTAAAGCGGAAATGATATTAATCAACGCAGGGCTGCTCACAGGGGGGAACCCCCCCCCCCACACCACCTCCTGGAGGCCGAGTTTCACACGTCCAGCTCATCTCGTTCTGATCGAGTCTTTTAATGACGTCTCCTCCTGTTTTATTCATGGCGCTGGAGCAAACGCTCACCTAGCCGCAGCATCCTCTCTAATTACTGCTGTTCGGCGTGAACATGTTTGGCCTGGAGAGTTTTGATTATGCGCCACAGTAAAGGACACCAAGCAGAGGTGATCAGAAAAAAAAAATCCATAATCTCTTTTCTTTGCCCTCAAGGTGACATTCGTTTTTAAAAAGCGCTCTAATCTGAGCTGATGTTAAAGGACTTTCAAATAGCATCTTGCTGGCTTTTGTTGTGTGTGTGTGTGTCCTCTGCTTTTTGTCTGTGGGACAGAGTTGATGATCACATGAGGAGCTTCCTCTGAGGCTGAACCGTGACTTTGACATTGATCACTGCTCTCATTCACCTTCTCGATGGTCACTCAACGTTTTGTCCAATCGATGAATGAGTCGGACGTACGTTTCCTACTGGGAAGTGATGCACTGAGCGCTGCCATTATGGCCTCCTCCGTCCATTCTGCTAGATGATATTGCCACATTTTTGGTCTACTTCATGATATATATCTTGAGGGTTGGGCACCTCCTCTCTGTGGATCCATTTTCTGTTGCTTTGGGTCCCTTCACTCTGACCTGGAGGACACAGCGTCACGCTAACACTGAAAGAAAGCTAAACACAGGTGAACACAGTGGGATGCTGATGATATCTCACACTTCTAGACCTAACTAATGGTAAAGCTGTCACAGCCTGATCCAGTGCTCTTAGTTCTCCATATGACACACCTGCTTTCATATATGTATGGAGACATATCGTGCTCCTCCATATTGAAGAACATCCTTGCAGTCCTGTCATGTCGTATGTCCACGCTGTTCCTCTGCAAAGTTGCATAACATGAGCTGTAAGAGTCTAACCCAACACTGAGGTTTCACATGCTTCTCAGTCTCCCTGAATGCAACGTAATGAGACCAAGAGTTGTGCACAACCTGAAGTCAGGTTGTATCGTCCAATCAGGACGGAGCAGCGTCTGAGGCGGATCTGTTCAGGTGGTCGAACAGGTGGGTGAGCTGACTACTCTGTCTACCATTGTCTACTTTCTTTGTCTCAGTGAATTACACACTCACACACACACACACACACACACAGACACAGCCTGAACCTGAGCTCCACTCACCCTCTGATGTTTCTGTTCTCTTGTGTTGAAGCAGAGGAAAGGTGCAGCTCCAGATGTGAACGTGGTTCAGCCCTGCCTTCCAGGTGGGCGGGGCATGAACGAGCTCATTAGCATTTAACTGTAAAGGCGCGAAAACCAAGCGTTTGTATCAGGGCTGTGGAACTGATGTCTAGAGAACCCGGCTGTTTCCAACCAAAGCACATTACTGAGATGACTTCTAGACGTCCAGGAACCAAGTCAGAGAATGGAAGGAAGGTCTCCTTCAAACAATGACCCCACTGGAAATAAAGGCAACCTGTGGCCTGTTCCCCCTGCTTCATATGACCCGTAGGCATGGTCCATGTTCAGCTCCAGTTCTGTAACGTATACATGCATATGTTTTCTTTTCAAACAGCACAACATCTCCACATGTTGCTGTGTAAGAGCTTAATGTGATTATGAAACTTACTTAATGGTATCAGTAGGAGTAGTCACATTCCTGTAGTCACACAGTCTCATAGTCAGAGCTGCTCCTTGCAGGGTCACCTGTCTGATGCTCTTGTGGTCAGGGATGAGAATGAGTTTGACACTGCTGCTCGGGATGCTCTGGGAGGACACTGTGGACTGCTAGCTGGAAAACTTTCAGCCACATCAGCCTGACCCGAGCAGACAGCCGCCCGCCTCAATCTGTGCTTTGGAGAGGCTGCTTAACACTCGGAGATCCTAATGGGATGCGCCGGGCACATCCCTGTCCCCATCTTCAGCCATCTGCCTCCCCCCCACCCCTCCAGCCTGGCCCCCCCTCACCCTGTCTGCCCCCCTCCCACCGCCGTGAGCCAGCTATCTCCCAGTATCAGCTGGAAATGTGATGGATGACAGGTGGAGGGAGAGAGAACAGGGCTCCTCAGAGCCCGTCAGGCTCGCTCTCGCTTCCCATTAGTCTTCCATTTAGCCCAGCGCTGGGCCAGCCACCCTGATCACACACACACACACACACACACAAAAGCCACACACGCACACACACTTGAATTTTCCTGGCCTGGTCAATGATGAATCCCTAACCTCGCTGCTGCAGGATGGAGCCGCAGGCTGGGCTGGGAGCGGAGGAAGAGGCCACCACGGTTCATCTCCCTCCGTCTTCAACACTGTGCTCTGCCTCCCCTCCCCCGCTGTCAGATCGCGACTAATGCTACAGGAGGAGCTGTCATAGTCACACTGTCTGTCTGCGGTAGATATGTGCTGCGGCCGACAGCCTCCATCTCTGCAGGAAAACCAGAGCGAAACAAGAGGAGCCGTCTGGAATCTCTTCTCATTCACTGTCAGTGGGAAACTGCTCTCTAAAGACGTAAACCTGTAATTGTTCACTTTGAATAATAAATGGACTGAAGACGAGATTTTAAGGATATCAACATGGCTGCTTTGACCAACAAAATGCTATGTTGATATGTAAATATATGTGAAATTGTGAGACAAAAAGTGGGTGAAAGTCCCATAAACATGATGTCAGCTGCAACTTAACTTCTTGTCACATTTCAAACGTCTTCCTCTATCTGAGAGTGGGAGAGAAAAACACAGTATGAATTCAAATTTATAATCACAATTGAAATGATATCTATACTGGAAAAACTACTACTACAGCTGTATGAGGAGCAGTGAGGGGGTGTCTGGGGCCGGACCCCTGCCTATCGATGAGGCGTTCTAGGTTTGGTTCTGTAAAATCTTTCATATTGACTGATGCTGCTGAGTTAAACAACAATACCTTTGCGTTGTGTTTTCTAAGACCTAACTGTTGTCATCGTTTGTTTTGAGCCTGAAGTCATTGTTAAATTCATCTTTACTCACTACATCTCTTCCTTTCTTTACTCCTGACATGTATGGAAACTGAATCGCATCGATTCTGAGAAGCAGAAAGTTCTAGGTTAGCAGTCGTTACGAAAGAAAGAAAACATGCGTGTCTGTTTCTGTTAAACTGGATAAAAACCACATCGATGTGAACATATCACGGTGGATGCTCAAACTGTATACTTTGAAGAGTAAGCTACGTCTCCTCGGGCTGCTACAGTGTGTGGTTTGCCGTCATGCTCTCCCAGATCTGCTCCAGTAATTCTATAGGTCCATTGATCAGGAACGGGGGTTCAGAGACAGAGTGGCAGGCACAAAAGATCACAGAGGCCCTGCTGGGAATCGATCGGCCGTACCGATCAGCTCCTTCCACGGCTCTAACAAGGCCCGGACCTCTGACACCCGCTCCGGAAAAACTCGTGTTGAACACTGAAACATTGACATCCAAGACACCAAATGAACACGTAAAAGTCGCGACCTTTGGAAATGCCAGACAGTTGAGTACCACATCCAGATTTGGAGGTACATGTGAAATGCCAGAGAGCGGCACCGGGGTGGTCAGATCCAGAGGTGTCAGGCTGGGAATGCTGAGCAGGATGTTGAAGATAAAAGGAAATCGTGTCGTAGGATTTGTTCGTGCTGGGATTTTGGGATCAATCGAGGAGCAACATCTCCATCGAATCAGCTGCCTGCGTCACGCTTACATCATCCAAATCCACTTCCTGGTTCAGAATCCAATCTTTTAGTCATTTCAGCTTCCATCTCCTGACTCTCTTTAGCAGATCGGGGTCTCGTCGGGTTAATAACAGCTCTGTCCAAAGATTATTACAGGAGCAGGCGGATGAAATGTAAATAAGGGAGCTTGCACTTTGATAATGCACGGCCTGGATCCATTTCCGCCCGCAAAATGTGCGAAAGGTTTATCAATAGCGGATACTTAGAGCACACAAACGAGATATAGATATACAGTATGTAGCACACACACGCACACACACACACACACACGCACACACACACACACACACCCAGCAGAAATAAGCGCTACGTCGACGGAATTAACACTGCATGAGCAAAGCTGGAGCAGATTTAGAGGCGAGCTGCTGAATTTCATCTTCAGAATCTAATAAACAATGAGAAAACTGTACGGGGTGCTTACTTATAGCACTCCCAGAGTGATTTTCTTCCTTTTTTTTTGCAGGCTGAGCTGCTTGTTCATGGTCAGCAATCAGGCTGCGAAAATAAACAGTTTGTCATTTTAATCACGGAGGCAGCCTGCATGAGCACCCGTCTTCTCCTGATGACATTATTTCTCAAGTTGTGGCTGCTGTTTTGAGGAGGAGGAGGACGAGGAGGAGGAGGGGGAGGAGGAAGAGGAGAGAAAAATCGTGCAAGAAAAGAAAAGAGAAGAAAAAAAAGAAGAGAACATTTCATGCACGAACAGCGCCGGCTCAGAGGTCTCGATAACGGAGAGTTATGTTTGGAAAAGGAGCTCGACAGCAAAACGTGACTCGACAGAAGTAAACACAGCAGAACATGTAGTAAAACAGAGAGAGAGGGAGGAGAGAGAGAGGGAGAGAGAGGGAGGAAGAGGAGTGTGTGCTCAGTTGCATCAATACACCAGAAGCGCGGACTGCGCTGGAGCAGCGTGTAATGACTAATGTGAATCCATACTGAACTGCTACACACAGCCCTGTGATTAATAATCACACATTCACAGTAAGATGAATACTGTGTGTACTGTAGGTTAATATTATATATAATGTAATACAATATGGCGTTATGTAATGCATGAATGAAAGTCAGTGTGATGAAGTCCAGACCGCTCTGCTGCACACTCATCTTCCTGAACAGGTTCAGTGAATCAAACGGGAATCGGAGTCGTGCAGAGCAGACTGAACGATTCGCTCACGTTCTCGGGTCTTTGGTCATTACCAGCCGAGACTTCCTCATTATAGCAGGCAGTCGATGCACATGCTGCTGCATTCATCCACAGCAAAGCTACAGAACAAGAGCTGCAAAAATGAATCCACTCGTCAAGTGTTACCTGACTAATGAGAAAACTAAAGAGGAGTCAAAGATCTCTGATCTCAGCTTCTTAACTGTGAGTATGTTCCAGTTTCTTCTCGTTCTGTGGCAGAAAACTGAAAATCATGAGATGAGGACCAACAAAAAAGACATTTAAAGACTCAATCTCAACCTAACTGAAGTGCCTGACAGATCAGTTGACTATGTAAATACTTATTAGTTGCAGCCCAGTATATACAAAGATGCATAAACCTGATGCATCTCTTTAAGACACAACAGCAAACAATGCAAATTAAGAAAAATATACACCAGGTAAAATACAGCCCATCATAGATGAAGAAGAGACCAATCACGTTCCAGTTCCAAACCCTGCAGTTCTTCAAGCAGCCACTAGAGGCAGGCTCCAGACACTGGCTGCCTGTCACTCCCACTTAATCCAGTCTGAACCAGGAGGACCAGTACAGACTCCTTCTAGTCTTCTAATCTTTAATCTCTGCAGCTGCCCAGCCTGGACCGGCTGCTGGCCAGCAGACGCTTTAGCTCTGACCCGGCCTCCTCTCAGGTACGCTCCGGGCACTTTCCTCCGCCTGACTGGAATAGATCTCCGATGGAAACGCGTCCGCCGGTGGGAGGGCATTAGCGGCCAGTGTCACAGGTGCGGGTGGCGTCAATAACATCCACAGAGGAGACACAAAGCCGGGGACGGGAGGTTGACTCACCTCCTTTGTCTGCTCCTCCACGTGTGCGGAGCTACAGGCCGTTACATACTCTGCATGTGTCCTTTCAGACACGGAACACAGCTCCAGGAACGTCGGGATCTTTGTTTTCGTTTCTCCGTGTTTTGTTGCTTTGCGCGTAAAGGCAGATTATCCCCTCACAGATCTGGCTCTGAGGTCAAGGAGCGTTTCTCATATTCCACCTTGCCACGTGATGGGTGTTTGCTGCCGGGTCGGAGTCTAAGCATCATCACCGTCCCCGTCCAAGCCGCTAATCCACGGGAAAGCCGATACAGGAGGAAATATGTAAGAAATTAAAGGGATTACACCCCGGAGACGCTGCAGCCTCCTGCTCGCTGTCCTCTGGTTTCAGAAAGTTTTTCAGGAAACTGCACAGATGCACACGGAACATGAGACACTTCATAATCAGCTCATCTCAGACAATACTATTTGCACATTAATTAGATGAGATTAGATTAGATTAGAATCAATCTGATCACCATTCGACGCAGCACAGGGCAATGAGATGCAGTTTGGCATCAAACCACAAGTGGGAAAAAAAAAAAAAAAAAGAGGATAAAGTGCAGACGTCTCCAAGTATGAATTATGCAACAGGGAGTACAAGTAAATAGAGTATAAACTATGCAGCATAATTAATGCAAAAACAAAAACAAGTTTTGGAAATTAAAAGCATGTTATGGCATTTTTTAGATGTTGTCGCCTTAAGGTTAAAGCGTTGAGCTTTTAACCCTTTAAGAGGCAGATTAAATCTTTAATATCATCAGGAAGAATTCTCCAATTAAAGAAGGGTTAAAAGCAGTGACTGTGTCCCTTCTTAAGCCTCATAAGGGAACTCTGATTTCTCATCTGTTCTGTTTGAAGGTGGATTATCGTTTCGTCTGCTGCCCTGGCTGAAACTCATGGATTCGATGGTGAAGAGGAGGAGAACTCTGCAAAGGAACGCCACTTTTACCTGTGGCTGTGCAGACGGCTGGGATGGGAAATAAATATATAAATGAGCTCTAGTTTCTGAGGAGGAGGAACAGCCATAGATGTTAGTTATTTCTGTCTCATTGTGATTCACTTGTTACTTCGGTTGCATAGCAGCTCAGCCGGACGAGAAGAAAAGAGAGGAAAAGAAAAAAAATCTGCTCCTGCATGGAGGCATAATGGCACAGTGCCTGAAACCATTGATCTGATGCAGGTCTGAGGGGGCGGGGCTTAGCCGGGGGCAGCTCTGTCTGCCTGTCTGTCTGTGTCTTATTAAACCTAAATCTTTTATTCTACTTTAGGAATCAGCTTTGTCTTGACTTTTTCCTCATTACAAAGCTCAGTTCTATCAGCTTTTAGTGTTTTCACTGGAGTTTGACAGGATCTGAGTGGAAGTGTGCTGTTCTATCCATCCCCTGACAGACTGTTGGATGTTTGCGTCCTCACAGTTCCTACCCGTGTTCCTCCTGACTCTCCACTTACTTCCTTCCTTTTTGTCTTTCTCGGGCTCATCTGGACCAGCTGTTCCCTCGATACCCCAGCTGCTCCCCCACCTGAGCCTCATTCCCATTCATTTAGTTGGTAATTTAGTCTGATATTTAAGATAAAAGTCCAGCATCTGCTCCTGAGCTTGATCCAGGAACTTGCACCTCGTCTGCTGTGCAGCGGTGGGGACATGGCGTCATTGCTCCTCCGTCCCGTCTCGAGGAGGCGAACACAGATTACGCTGCGTGAAAGTGTTTCCTTCATCGCGTGCAGATGAAGCGGCAGAACGCTCAGAGGGGCCGTTAAGAGCACGGCGCGCTGATGTAAATAGAGGCAGCAGCTTGTTCTGCGTCTGGCGTCGAAGCCTCAGCTAAGAGACAGCCGACCAGAAACCTTCTGCAGCAGCAGATGGGAGCTGAGCTAACACGCAGGAGCTGCTGCTTCATTAGCAACACAGACGAGTCAGAGGAGGCGCCTCGCTCTCAACAAGTCAACTGGGCTCCTACTTCACTTAAAAAAGGAGAAATGAGACATTTATTAACAAAGATTCAGCTGTTTTCTTTTTAAGGATTCTTAGATGAGAAGATACCACACACACACACACACACACACACACACAAAGACTGGGCGGTGGCTATGCCAGTTAGCAGGATTAGCATAAAGCCTAGAGCTAACAGTTAGCCTGGCTTCTTCCAGGGCCTTGTGTGGTTCTGACATTTACATTTGTGCAAAAATGAATAAAAGGATTCATGAATGGATCCGTAGAATGAGGTAAAGATGTATATTTATATATATATATATATATATATATATATATATATATATATATATATATATATATATCTGTTTATTCTTTGCTCTGGTCTCTCATTGAGCTAAAACAACAGTATTGTAACTACAGTTACAGCTTTTTGTTTACCATTCACCTTTTCACTAAGAAAACAAACTTTTCAAACAAAAAACAAACAAAAAAGCAAGACAGGGCGCCCTAGGTTGCGTTTGGGGATCTTAAGAAGTTTTAAAAAAAGAAAGCGCTGACGAAAAATGTAGTCCAACGTCTTCCGAGTCCTAATCTACTGAGCATCTGATAAATTTGATTACACTTGACTGTGGTGCAAAGATAATCCTCTTAGGTCTATTCTTATCTGGATGTCAGACGAACCCAGTGCTGAGAGATTCACCATGTTTCCCACTGCTGCTGAACACTTCTTTATTTACCGCTCACAACGACAAACAACCAAGAAAACAAAAAAAAAAGCAGGACTAAGAGAGATAATTATCTGCACTGAGTGAACAATGGGCCACCAGTGTCACAGAAGACAGAACAGAAGCAGTTACGGCACCAATTACAGAGTTAGAAGGGCACATTAAAGCCTGTGAAAACGGATAGGCAGATCATTCAGTTTAGTCTTATTGTGTCCCCTCCAAGAAACAGCACTAAATCATCTCCCTGCTCTGCCCGCCTGCTCATCAGCCAGAGCGTCGCTCTCAAGGTCAGGCGGGCGATAAGATCGCGTCCTCGTCCAGGTTGGAGAGTCGAGCAGCGTTTGAGTGCAAGTGTGAAAAAGCTAATTAGCTTAGATTATTTCCTCCACTTTTCACTCCTATGTAATATGTGCATTGATATATATAACGATCGCATATCTATTACAACCATAATTAAGATGACAGCTCTATCTATATATCTATATATCTATATATAAATGTATGTATATATATCCTGGTTTTAAATCAGAGTCTGGGAGCGGACGAGAGAGCTTAAATTCAACGGGAAACGGCGAGCTGACGGGCCTCGCTGCGAGACTGCAGTTAATTATAAGAAAAACGCTTTGATGGTGTTTATGCTTAGAAGGGAATAAAAGTAAGGAGGAGGAGGAGGAGGAGGAGGAGGAGGGGGAGGAGGAGGAGGAGCAGGGGGCACCAGAGAGTGTAAGTATGAGACTGGGAGATTGAATAAACTGACCCTTTAATTAGCGCTGAATAACAGACAGAGTTATTGTAATTGAATTGAGTCGTTCTACAGAGAAGTAATTACCGCCGCATGTGTAATGCGGAGCGGGAGGAGCGGGAGGAGCGGGAGGAGCGGGAGGAGCGGGAGGAGCGCCGCGATCTCTCGGGCTGCGTTCCTGTCAGTGTGTTCATCAGCGCCCAGGGCTCGGCCTCCATTAGCCTAACAGCAGAGCATCCCATCGACCCGGCTCTGTGCCTTTCATATCCGTCAACACTCAATTAGCGCCATAACCTCACCTGGACGGCCGGGCGGGGACGCAATCAGCGGATCAGACGGGAGGATTCAGGAGAGTGGGGGAGGGGGGGGGGGGGTGGGATCTACTGGAAGCCAGGACAGAGTATTCAGCGCTTCTCTTTTAACCACTAAACTGTTCTGAGTCTCAACTGTGAGCATGCAAAGTGACATTTATACTTTATACCATTTCATCCTCATGTAAACAGGACAGGAGGGCGAGCTAGGGTGGGGTGAATGATGAGGTCAAAGACTGAGATCTACTGAGGTACAAATACACTGTGTGATTACTGGCATTCAGTCTGTACTCCTCTGAACACGTATTTCACTGCAATAAAGAACTGATGACACATTTAGCTTGGCATTGAAAACGACTGCTTGACGCCCTTCAAAACAAAAACGATTCATTCTGTAAACTTTGATTAGTTCAGTGAATCCAGCAGATTTTCTATAAAGTTTCCTGTTTATCGATTTGTTGGACCCGCCCCCTCCGCCTTCAGCGTCATCCTGCAGACGCTTTACTGAGGGTACGAGAGCAGTGCACAGGTCTGATCAGATCCCCAGCCTGTGTGTGTGTGTGTGTGTGTGTGTGTGTGTGTGTGTGTGTGTGTGTGTGTGTGTGTACTTGTAATTATCACTTTAGAGGGTCCCACCACTGGGAGAATACCAACGGCGGAGGGCCCAAAATCCTTGTGGGGCCCAAAATCCAGGGCCCCACAGCGATTTCTTTTAAAATGAGCTCAGAAGCCTCTCCTGATGTCCCTGTTGCTTTTATTTCACTTGGCCCACAAGGTCAGAAAAACTGAAAATATGTGTGTAAGTGTGTGTGAGCTGTTTGCTCTATAGCGCTCATAGAGTTCAAATGGTGGTACTGCACATCTTACACACACTTCCGGTCCCTGCACACACTTTCCGGAAGTTTCAGCGCTTTAGCCAATCAAATCGCTCGGCTATGTGATTTCGCGCGAAACTCTGCCGGGAGCTGGGGACGAAGAAGAAGAAGAAGAGCCACTCAGCAATTGCTATCTCCATCATACATCCTCGATCTCTATCTCCATCCATTTCCATCCACGTGTAAGGTAAGCATGGTCACAGGGTGGCAGCTACTTTTTAGGCCTGTTTTCTTTCTTGCAATGTAATGATTGCTCCCAGCATGGAAAGGTTAGTCAACCAACAAGTTGTCTATCTTAAAGAGAACAGCCGATTCCATCTTTAAAGCTGTCTAACGGACCTTAATAAGCAGTTATCAAAGATCGCTAGCGGCTACTATTAGCGTAGCGATATTAGCGCGTTAGGTGCGTAGATACGTTAGCTAATGTTAGCTAATAGTAGATCGCTAGCGGCTACTATTAGCGTAGCGATATTAGCGCGTTAGGTGCGTAGATACGTTAGCTAATGTTAGCTAATAGTAGATCGCTAGCGGCTACTATTAGCGTAGCGATATTAGCGCGTTAGGTGCGTAGATACGCTAGCTAATGTTAGCTAATAGTAGATCGCTAGCGGCTACTATTAGCGTCGCGAGATTAGCGTATCAGCTAACATTAGCGTTAGCTTGTATTAGACATGAAGCTCATGAAGCTATGACTCACTGAACTGTTTTTTGCTTAATATGAAGCAATGATTCAAATGATTTTCACAGAGAAATCATGCTGAAGAGAAAAAGACTAAAACCTGCAGATGAGGCAAAGATGCATGTCCTTTCTTCCACTGACAAGTCTGGATTCGTGGCAAGACTTATCAACAGTTACAAAGGTAAGTGGCAGAAACTAAAAGCTAAACAGTTAATTAGATATAGGATAGGACAGTACTTTATTTATCCCCAAAATAAATTACTCACTACAGCACCAAGAAACACACAAAGAACATCATATTTACACATTTTGATGCACAGCCTCAACACAAAATTTACATTTCTTCTCAGTTGCTTTGGTGTTCTTGTCAGATCAGAATGGAAATTCTCATAACCATCAGTTCAACCTTCCCTCCCCAACACTGAGTCATCTCAGCTCATCACAGCAGCAGTTTCTCACTCTGAACTAACTTTGTACATGCATCAATTGCTTTCATACAATTCTTTGCTGGTTTACAACATGGTCATTTACTTATGCTTTGTCAGTCAAAATGAACTATGCTAATGTTGCTGAATAGTCATTCCCTCTACAAGTAATAGTCCTCAATTCACTGCTTTTCAGTCTTTTCAGACAAAATTTTGAGCTAGTTATCAGCTTCAGTTTAACCAGTGACCAGACACTAGTCTACAGTCACTAGAGCTGAATCCATGAAACTTTATCTGGCCGCATATATATAATATGAGCAGGATATATTGTGTACCATGTCTACCAGTCTGTGACACAGTTGGAAGGTCAGTGTGGTGGAGGAGGGGGGAGGATGCAGGGAGGAAAAGAGAGAGACAGGATTGGGGAGAGGAAGAAGAGGCCGAGTACAGAGACAGATTCCTGATGAACTAAGAATCTGTGACCATGTTGTCAACCAGCCTCGCTGATATATTCATCCCTGTTGAATATATTTGCCTCAGGTTAAATGTTTGTCAGGGATTTTCAGAGTGATAAAAAGAATGAGAATGATATACACTCACACTGTATATCACACTGCACGAGATGGCTCACTCGGTTTAAGGGAAGAGAACAGAGACCCCCCAAATGGATAAGAAGCAACAAGCCAAACTGCCGAAAAGTACTACAGATATTCACAGCACTTGCATTTATTAGATAGGGACCACTTTTAGGAGGCTAAAATGTCTCTTATTGCTGTCCTCATTCACAATTGGAAGGGTGCTGAGTATCATCTGCCGCTAATGCATCAACTGGACATAGGTTTTACACACTAACCCAACAAAATCTGTAACATTTCTTCCAGACTGCCCTAGATTAAGTGTTTCCTTCATCTTATAGGAAGAGGAGTGTTTGCCATGCGCCCCATTGATCCAGGGGACTTTGTTCTGGAATACAGAGGTGAACTCCTCACACTGGAAGAATGCCAGTCAAGATCATATTCAGAGAATGAAAGCACATTTCTCTTTGACTTTGAGTGGCAGAACCGCAGCATGTGGTAAGCATCGAAAGATGGGTGTTTCGTATAAATAAATAAACATCTTAAGCTAACCCTGAAACAAACTTAATAGTTGAATGAACTAAAGCGCAAATACTTACAGTAAAACGTTAAAATTATGACGCTATGATCTTATTTTTCAGCATTGATGCATCTAAAGAAGATGGATCTCTTGGGAGATTAGTCAATGACAACCACAAACATCCAAATTGTGTAATGAAAAAGATTGTGGTTAACAATAAGCCCCACTTGTGCCTTTTTGCTGTGAAGAAAATAGAAACAGGATCTGAAATTGAGTACAACTATGGTAATTCAAAATGGCATTGGCGCATGAAGGTGAGTTGTTTGGATTAATGTAAAGTGTACCATCTTGTAAAAGCTAATTTTAAATCTGATATTACTCAAGTTTCCAGCATAAGTCTGAATGTCTTTATAATCTCTAGTTTATGTGATGGGATTCAAAATCAGTACTTGTTTAATTGACTTGTCCTCAGGCTCCTGCTGCAGCAGTAGAGATGGAGGCCAAACCTGCTCCTAGGATGAAAGATGTGGCGCCAAAGCCAGATGTGACTAACACACAGGTAAAAGAGCAATGTGGACAGTCACTACATCATCTGTGATGCTATTCCTCTACTAAAACAGGCCAATGTTCAGTTTACTTAAGTACAGTCAGAATTACTTTTTGGGTGGCATGATACAAAGCCAGTCAATGTCACACACACACACATATCCAGTCATGTCACCATGGGGCCATTTTTCTGAATCTTCCTCTGATGGGGGAGGGTAATGTTACACACAGGTTTCTAGTCTCACCCATGTGGGGCCCTCCCGTATGGTTCTCACTGAAACAGTTTTTAATGGCACTTTATAACACCTGGCATAACTTCTACTCCAATTTGAACATTTATAATTGTGTACTTTTTCAGCTGTGACAAGATTTAAAGAGATATTTAGATTGTTACCCAGTGTCAACCCCTGTAATGGGGTTCTGAGAGTTGCTACTAGCCCAGAAAGGCCATGCTGTGTGCTCAGTTAGTAGTTTTAATCCTAAATGTCTTCTTGTTTGGTCTCTACATTTCAGGTGACTTGTCCTCAGGCTCCTGCTGCAGCAGTAGAGATGGAGGCCAAACCTGCTCCTAGGATGAAAGATGTGGCGCCAAAGCCAGATGTGACTAACACACAGGTAAAAGAGCAATGTGGACAGTCACTACATCATCTGTGATGCTATTCCTCTACTAAAACAGGCCAATGTTCAGTTTACTTAAGTACAGTCAGAGTTACTTTTTGGGTGGCATGATACAAAGCCAGTCAATGTCACACACACATATCCAGTCATGTCACCATGGGGCCATTTTTCTGAATCTTCCTCTGATGGGGGAGGGTAATGTTACACACAGGTTTCTAGTCTCACCCATGTGGGGCCCTCCCGTATGGTTCTCACTGAAACAGTTTTTAATGGCACTTTATAACACCTGGCATAACTTCTACTCCAATTTGAACATTTATAATTGTGTACTTTTTCAGCTGTGACAAGATTTAAAGAGATATTTAGATTGTTACCCAGTGTCAACCCCTGTAATGGGGTTCTGAGAGTTGCTACTAGCCCAGAAAGGCCATGCTGTGTGCTCAGTTAGTAGTTTTAATTCTAAATGTCTTCTTGTTTGGTCTCTACATTTCAGGTGACTTGTCCTCAGGCTCCTGCTGCAGCAGTAGAGATGGAGGCCAAACCTGCTCCTAGGATGAAAGATGTGGCGCCAAAGCCAGATGTGACTAACACACAGGTAAAAGAGCAATGTGGACAGTCACTACATCATCTGTGATGCTGTTCCTCTACTAAAACAGGCCAATGTTCAGTTTACTTAAGTACAGTCAGAATTACTTTTTGGGTGGCATGATACAAAGCCAGTCAATGTCACACACACACACATATCCAGTCATGTCACCATGGGGCCATTTTTCTGAATCTTCCTCTGATGGGGGAGGGTAATGTTACACACAGGTTTCTAGTCTCACCCATGTGGGGCCCTCCCGTATGGTTCTCACTGAAACAGTTTTTAATGGCACTTTATAGCACCTGGCATAACTTCTACTCCAATTTGAACATTTATAATTGTGTACTTTTTCAGCTGTGACAAGATTTAAAGAGATATTTAGATTGTTACCCAGTGTCAACCCCTGTAATGGGGTTCTGAGAGTTGCTACTAGCCCAGAAAGGCCATGCTGTGTGCTCAGTTAGTAGTTTTAATCCTAAATGTCTTCTTGTTTGGTCTCTACATTTCAGGTGACTTGTCCTCAGGCTCCTGCTGCAGCAGTAGAGATGGAGGCCAAACCTGCTCCTAGGATGAAAGATGTGGCGCCAAAGCCAGATGTGACTAACACACAGGTAAAAGAGCAATGTGGACAGTCACTACATCATCTGTGATGCTATTCCTCTACTAAAACAGGCCAATGTTCAGTTTACTTAAGTACAGTCAGAGTTACTTTTTGGGTGGCATGATACAAAGCCAGTCAATGTCACACACACATATCCAGTCATGTCACCATGGGGCCATTTTTCTGAATCTTCCTCTGATGGGGGAGGGTAATGTTACACACAGGTTTCTAGTCTCACCCATGTGGGGCCCTCCCGTATGGTTCTCACTGAAACAGTTTTTAATGGCACTTTATAACACCTGGCATAACTTCTACTCCAATTTGAACATTTATAATTGTGTACTTTTTCAGCTGTGACAAGATTTAAAGAGATATTTAGATTGTTACCCAGTGTCAACCCCTGTAATGGGGTTCTGAGAGTTGCTACTAGCCCAGAAAGGCCATGCTGTGTGCTCAGTTAGTAGTTTTAATCCTAAATGTCTTCTTGTTTGGTCTCTACATTTCAGGTGACTTGTCCTCAGGCTCCTGCTGCAGCAGTAGAGATGGAGGCCAAACCTGCTCCTAGGATGAAAGATGTGGCGCCAAAGCCAGATGTGACTAACACACAGGTAAAAGAGCAATGTGGACAGTCACTACATCATCTGTGATGCTGTTCCTCTACTAAAACAGGCCAATGTTCAGTTTACTTAAGTACAGTCAGAGTTACTTTTTGGGTGGCATGATACAAAGCCAGTCAATGTCACACACACATATCCAGTCATGTCACCATGGGGCCATTTTTCTGAATCTTCCTCTGATGGGGGAGGGTAATGTTACACACAGGTTTCTAGTCTCACCCATGTGGGGCCCTCCCGTATGGTTCTCACTGAAACAGTTTTTAATGGCACTTTATAGCACCTGGCATAACTTCTACTCCAATTTGAACATTTATAATTGTGTACTTTTTCAGCTGTGACAAGATTTAAAGAGATATTTAGATTGTTACCCAGTGTCAACCCCTGTAATGGGGTTCTGAGAGTTGCTACTAGCCCAGAAAGGCCATGCTGTGTGCTCAGTTAGTAGTTTTAATCCTAAATGTCTTCTTGTTTGGTCTCTACATTTCAGGTGACTTGTCCTCAGGCTCCTGCTGCAGCAGTAGAGATGGAGGCCAAACCTGCTCCTAGGATGAAAGATATGGCGCCAAAGCCAGATGTGACTAACACACAGGTAAAAGAGCAATGTGGACAGTCACTACATCATCTGTGATGCTATTCCTCTACTAAAACAGGCCAATGTTCAGTTTACTTAAGTACAGTCAGAGTTACTTTTTGGGTGGCATGATACAAAGCCAGTCAATGTCACACACACATATCCAGTCATGTCACCATGGGGCCATTTTTCTGAATCTTCCTCTGATGGGGGAGGGTAATGTTACACACAGGTTTCTAGTCTCACCCATGTGGGGCCCTCCCGTATGGTTCTCACTGAAACAGTTTTTAATGGCACTTTATAACACCTGGCATAACTTCTACTCCAATTTGAACATTTATAATTGTGTACTTTTTCAGCTGTGACAAGATTTAAAGAGATATTTAGATTGTTACCCAGTGTCAACCCCTGTAATGGGGTTCTGAGAGTTGCTACTAGCCCAGAAAGGCCATGCTGTGTGCTCAGTTAGTAGTTTTAATTCTAAATGTCTTCTTGTTTGGTCTCTACATTTCAGGTGACTTGTCCTCAGGCTCCTGCTGCAGCAGTAGAGATGGAGGCCAAACCTGCTCCTAGGATGAAAGATGTGGCGCCAAAGCCAGATGTGACTAACACACAGGTAAAAGAGCAATGTGGACAGTCACTACATCATCTGTGATGCTATTCCTCTACTAAAACAGGCCAATGTTCAGTTTACTTAAGTACAGTCAGAGTTACTTTTTGGGTGGCATGATACAAAGCCAGTCAATGTCACACACACATATCCAGTCATGTCACCATGGGGCCATTTTTCTGAATCTTCCTCTGATGGGGGAGGGTAATGTTACACACAGGTTTCTAGTCTCACCCATGTGGGGCCCTCCCGTATGGTTCTCACTGAAACAGTTTTTAATGGCACTTTATAACACCTGGCATAACTTCTACTCCAATTTGAACATTTATAATTGTGTACTTTTTCAGCTGTGACAAGATTTAAAGAGATATTTAGATTGTTACCCAGTGTCAACCCCTGTAATGGGGTTCTGAGAGTTGCTACTAGCCCAGAAAGGCCATGCTGTGTGCTCAGTTAGTAGTTTTAATCCTAAATGTCTTCTTGTTTGGTCTCTACATTTCAGGTGACTTGTCCTCAGGCTCCTGCTGCAGCAGTAGAGATGGAGGCCAAACCTGCTCCTAGGATGAAAGATGTGGCGCCAAAGCCAGATGTGACTAACACACAGGTAAAAGAGCAATGTGGACAGTCACTACATCATCTGTGATGCTATTCCTCTACTAAAACAGGCCAATGTTCAGTTTACTTAAGTACAGTCAGAGTTACTTTTTGGGTGGCATGATACAAAGCCAGTCAATGTCACACACACATATCCAGTCATGTCACCATGGGGCCATTTTTCTGAATCTTCCTCTGATGGGGGAGGGTAATGTTACACACAGGTTTCTAGTCTCACCCATGTGGGGCCCTCCCGTATGGTTCTCACTGAAACAGTTTTTAATGGCACTTTATAACACCTGGCATAACTTCTACTCCAATTTGAACATTTATAATTGTGTACTTTTTCAGCTGTGACAAGATTTAAAGAGATATTTAGATTGTTACCCAGTGTCAACCCCTGTAATGGGGTTCTGAGAGTTGCTACTAGCCCAGAAAGGCCATGCTGTGTGCTCAGTTAGTAGTTTTAATCCTAAATGTCTTCTTGTTTGGTCTCTACATTTCAGGTGACTTGTCCTCAGGCTCCTGCTGCAGCAGTAGAGATGGAGGCCAAACCTGCTCCTAGGATGAAAGATGTGGCGCCAAAGCCAGATGTGACTAACACACAGGTAAAAGAGCAATGTGGACAGTCACTACATCATCTGTGATGCTATTCCTCTACTAAAACAGGCCAATGTTCAGTTTGCTCTCCGGATACAACTTTTTAGTCTGGTCATGTCTTGATTGTTGTTATATACAGAACTTACATAAACCTTTCAAGTTAAGAGTTTTGCTGTTTATTTATGTTTAGGTGTTTGCTGTCCGAGGTTTCTCTCTCGTGGATTATTCAGATAGCAATGACACAGATGAGGCTTGTGTTGAGAACAAAACTTCCACTCCACACCAGGTACTAAAGAGTCCAGAAAACATTCTTGTATGAATCCAATGCTTTTAGTTCCATTAAAATATGAAGTCAAGCAGTTTTATAAAAATGCCTGTTACTGGTTTTAAAAGTGTATTAATGTATGAATCAACGTAACTTTTGCAGATGGATTGTCGACTGGATGATTCTGATCATTTGTACGATTCAGATGAAACTGTTGTGGAAGAAACCTGTGATAAGTCTTCTTCAAGCAACCATTCCAATGAGCAATCAGATGAACTTGTACCATCACTGAGACGCTCAAAAAGTATTCTGGTGAGCTCCTAAAACGTATTTAAACAGGAGTATGAAGTCGACTGCCACTTCCCCCCAAAAGTTTTCCCCTGCTATTTGTTTTTCTACCATCAACAAAACTGGAAAATTCTATCCCTATGTCTCCCTTTTTGCAGATGGAGAGAGTACAAGATTTTACCAGCTGTCTGTACGATTCAAGTGATGAAGGCAAGCAGGGGACTTTCATTTTGAAGCCTAAATGGGGTCCACAGAGGCTGAGAAGAAGGTCCTGCCCTCCTGTAAGCCTTTTTTTATTCTTGTTTTCATAACTAAACATGTCAATTGCCAGTACCAGGCTATTAGTTTTGTAAACGATTGTGTTCCTTTTTTACTCAATATTCCAATACAGTTGAAGTATACTTGAAATATAAAACAAAATATATATAAATATATAAACAAACTAAATTAGTTTGCTGATTTTGTTTTTTTGTTTTTTGAAAGATTCAGATGAATCATGAGGAATCGGATGACTCGTATATAGATAGCGAAGATGAGTACATTCCATGTCCCAAGGATGAAAGCACAGAAAGTGATAGCAGCTCTGAAATAGCTCTGGAAGATGAAAAGAAAATAGGTGCACCTAGTAAGAGCAGAATCAAGTCATCCAGTCAGGACAAAATCAAGCCCAGGGAGAGTGGAAGTGAGTCCTCCAAGCACAGCAGAATCAAGTCATCCAGTCAGGACAAAATCAAGCCCAGGGAGAGTGGAAGTGAGTCCTCCAAGCACAGCAGAATCAAGTCATCCAGTCAGGACAAAATCAAGCCCAGGGAGAGTGGAAGTGAGTCCTCCAGTCAAGGCAGATTTGATGGGGGGGGGGGAAATGTTGCTACATATTGTAAAAAGGAAGTCGGTGTTTCAATGCCCTTGGAAGAAGAGCAATCAGTCTTTGTCAGTCCAGTTTTAAAGGGAGAGGATGGGTCTAGAAAATACAGCAAGAAGCATTTCTGTTTTTATTGCAGAAGGTTTGTCCAGAAAATGTCCAGACACTTGTTGCGCAGACATGAGCATGAAACAGAGGTTGCAAAAGCACTGAGTTTGCCAAAGAATTCAAAAGAAAGGAGACTGCAGTTGGACTATATACGAAACAAAGGGAACTTTGAGCACAACTGTGATGTTTTGGAGACCAAAAAAGGAAAACTCATCCCATGGAGGCAACCACCAAAAAAATCAGCAGGACAGAAATTTGCACACTGTATTCACTGCTATGGGTTGTTCAGAAGAAGAGCGATGTGGCGGCATTTTCAGGTGTGCAGCTTTAAACCTGAGAGCACAAAACCAGGAAAGAGCCGAGTTCAAGCTCTGTGTGCTTTCGCTGAGCCTGCTCCACCAGGATTTAATGATGCATATTGGCAGTTCCTAAGCGTCATGAATCAAGACATGATTGCAGTTGCTATTAAAAACGACCGCTGCATTCTTGAGTATGGGTACAGACTTTTCAGGAAGAATGAGATGATAGTCAGTCAACACCAGTACATAAGGCAAAAACTGAGAGAGCTTGGCAGGCTGTTATTGGAGGCAAGAAAAGTTAGGCATGTCACTACCATCCAAGACCTGATAAAGCCTGAACGGTATTCTCAGGTTGTTACTGCTGCAAGGAGCTTGTCAGGATTCAACGAGCAAACTGGCAAATACCAATGTCCATCACTTGCTCGCAAGGTTGGACACAGCTTGCATTCTTTGGCCATGTTTATCAAGTCTGAAGGCCTGAAAAACAAAGATAAACAAGCTACTCAAGACGCTGAGGAGTTTGTGCAGCTTTACAAAGAAAGTTGGAAATTTGACATCGCAAGTCAAGCTTTAACTCAACTTGACCAGAGCAAATGGAATGCTCCGCAACTATTGCCTTTCACACAAGATATCCAAAAGCTTCATTGTCATCTAGCGGAGAAACAGCAGCAACACTTGAATGATCTACAGGAACACCCGTCACCCTCAAAATGGAAGGAGCTTGCAAAGGTGACCCTGACACAGGTTGTGCTGTTTAACCGGAGGAGAGCAGGGGAAGTATCTCGGATGCTCCTGTCTGCATACCTATCGAAGGACACATCAGACACACAAGGAGATGTAAGCTTAGCCCTGACACCACTTGAACAGAAGCTGTGCCAACATTTTGTTAGGGTTACTATAGTAGGAAAGAGAGGAAGAAAGGTGCCAGTTCTTTTAACCCCGCTCATGAGAGAGTCACTTGAGGCTCTAACGGAGAAGAGAGAAGAATGTGGGGTGCTGTCTGAAAACGGATATCTGTTTGCATTACCACACTCTGTCCATTACATCAGGGCTTCTGACTGCTTAAGGCAGTTTGTAAAAGAATGTGATCACATCTCAAATCCTGAAGCAATAACATCAACCAAACTGAGAAAACATATCGCCACTCTCTCTACTGTATTGAATCTGAAAACCACAGAACTTGATCAGTTGGCAGACTTTCTTGGGCACAATATTGCCGTCCATCGGAAGCACTACCGCCTTCCGGAGGGAACTCTCCAGTTGGCCAAAATCAGCAAAGTGCTCTTAGCAATGGAACAGGGACGCCTAGGAGAATACAAAGGAAAGAGTCTGGACGAAGTTCAAGTTGATGTTAATGGTACTAACTTTCATATTTTAATGTATTCAGTAAGCTTGTATTTACCTTTAAAATCTTAAAGACTTGTAATACACATAAGAATGAGTTTACTTGTATCTAGTATCAGTGTCTACTCAGTAACAGTTCAAACAGGATCAATCTTCAATGTTTTTGTATGCTATTTTAGAAGATTTTTATATGTTCATGACTGACAGATTGCCCACAATTTCAGTGTTCCAACTCATGTTATATGCATTATTTTAGAGACAATTGGCATGGAGGGGCCTTCAGAAGAGGACATTAAAGGTATGTGATTGTTTTAAATTGGTTATATATACTTTTCTGTGACAGCCAGCACTAGCACGCATTGCTGCTGGTGGTTAAACTGGAGCATGTAGCACAGATCAATGCTGTCACAGTGGCATTTGATTAATATCCTTATCATGCTAGCTTTACTGAATACTAATACTTAGTGTTACGGTTGAATAATTGTTGTCTGTGTTTAGATGCCAGTATGCAAGAAGAGGAGGGGTCAGATGATGAGGCCAGCATGTCCTCTCTGCAAGAATGTACCAAATCACAAGTCCAAAACCCGGTACTGTCTGCAAAAGGTGAGTTTGGAGGATTAAAGAAGAATGATCTTTACCACTTAAGAGATACTAAATTATTTCATAAAATAAAGTAATTGCTATACTGACAATTTCTTGATAGTTGTCTATTTTTAATCCAAATTTTCTGTGTCTAGATGTCAGTATGACAGGAGATGAGGTCAGTAGTTCATCCGTAGGTGAATGTACCACCACATCACAAGTCCAAAACCAGAGTGTTTCTGCAAAAAGAGGTAAGCTTTGGGTCTTGCACTCTTTTGGACCAGTTCCACTCAAGTAGTTTTAAGGTAATTTACCTAATGGTCTAAAAGTGCACAATGAGTTTGAGTTTGTGCAGCACTATTTTGAAACATGATCAGTAATATTGAATATATGAAGCAGTGTCTTGGACCATTTGATTTTCTCTTAGAATATGTACGTGTTCTTGACTTCAAATCTCCCCTTAGGGAGAGTTCAAACTTGACTTTAAGTCTTTAAAGCTTACGAGCCAAGTGGTTAGTCTCTATCAACAAGAAAGTTTCTGACTAGACGGACTTTTTGTTGTATTGAAATAACCTGCTATACACACAGGAAAGTTGTTTAATATTTGAGAGTTTTGCACATTTAGTGGCATATAAGCGTTTTCTTTTCAGAGTGAATGGATCACTGTTTGATCAACTGTCTAAATGTAATCTGCCTACTCAGGTAAGAAAACAGCTGTAAATCGTTGGACGTCAGAGGAAGTTGCTGCTGTAGAAAAACATCTGAAGAGGTTCATGGTGAGGCAAGATGTTCCAGGTAAAGAGGACTGTGAGCGCTGCATTGCTGCAGAACCCCAAGCGTTGCAAAAAAGAGATTGGAAAGCAGTAAAATACTTCATAAAAAACAGAATAACTGCCATGAGAAGAAAATTAGAATGAAAACATGTATTCACACCCCTGAATAGTTGCTGTTTCCAGTTTGCCTTTCAGCCTTTCCTTTTCTGAGTTGAATTACCACATACATTCTGACTGTTTTATTATAGATTTTATTTAATTTATTTTACTATTAACGAAAATATTATTGTATATTTTATTTTTATAATATATAACATAATCTATATTTTATTTTATTTTTATTGTGTATTATCTTTATATTTTTTTATTTCTAATTTCTTATGTTCTGTGCCATGGCTAAAATTGCCATTCTTTTTTTGTATGTCAGTTTTTGTATGTGGACAAATTAACAGAATGTAAAATGCAGTTTGATCATTGAAGTCTTTGCATAAATATACTCCTTCAGGATAACTTGTTGAAAGCATTTTATTTTGTTAGCCTCACAACATTCTCACAGTCTTCAGTCATGTTTGGCGCATCACCCCTGTTTGGAGAGTCATCAGTCGACCGTCATCCAGGACCTGCAGATTGAGCTGTGAAGCTCTTAAGTGGCATGTTAATTTGGAGGAAATGAGTAGTGAAATGGAGGAAGAAATTTTGAAATGTAGATCTCTGTCAGTGTCTATGTGCAATAGAGACCATTAATGGGCCCCATATCGTAACCCAACACCCTGCAAAGATATCAAAATTAGAAATGTGTGCGTGTGTGTGTGTGTGTGTGTGTGACACTTGACCCCACAACTACTGTATGTTGGAAACTGGGACCTGCAAAGTGACTAAAAAACTAGCATGGAAAAAAAAGTTTAAGATATTGTTAAATTAAAGTGATTTTTGTGAATGGGATTTTTTTTTTATCTTGCCTGATTTTTTACAGCAGTGTAGAACCACAGGAAAGGGTGGACCCCATAAGTAGGCAAAAAACTAGCGGGCCTCCTAAAGGGCAAATACAAGAATGTGTGTGTGTGTGTGTGTGTGTGTGTGTGTGTGTGTGTGTGTGTGTGTGTCCTCCTCTGCCCTCTCCTCTCTCTGCAGGTACAGGAAGCTCCCCTGTGATTGCGGTAGATTTGGCCACAGTGACCTCCAGAGAATCAGAGATCAATGACGATGCCACAGGCACAACAGTGTGACCCACTCCCTGATGCACACATTAATTGGGCGCACGCACACACACACACACACACACACACACACACACACGCTCATACAGCAGAGATGTGTAGGATTCTGAGCTTCTCTGAGCTCAGATATGATCTCCAGCACATTAACTGTCTCATTCGAGATCGTGTCACCTCACCTTGCTGGAGGTGGACCTGAACCAATCAGGTGTCAGAATCATGGTCGGTCCACTAAACTGATCCACATCAGAGGAATTCACAGGCTAAGATTTCTTTCCTTTTCCAGTCCGGGAAGATCTTGACCTGTCCTCATGATGCAGATTGTGTTTTATGAACTAAAAGTCTGAAAGAAGACAAATCAAATTAAATTGAAGGATATATTCACCTCTGGATTATAGTAAAGTTCCTTTGAGCCGTATTTCTGTGTATTCTGCTCACGATGCAGCCTTTATTCTAACAATAGCACGTGCTCCTGGATCGGACCGGAACTCCCCACTCATTGCACTCATTTCTTTTGTATTATTAACATCTCATTGTGCATGGAAGCAGCGAATCAAATGTACGTTTCCACTCATTTGTGCTTCTTTTTCTCTGTGCCACAAACGATCTGGAAATAGAAAAACCCACTGCTGTATATGTAAAAAAAGAAGGCGCTCCTGTGCAGCATTGTGTCTGTGAGGCTGTCTAATTAGATGTGAATCCTAACGCTCTGTGTGCACAGCACAATGCTGCGCTTTCACTCCCGGGGTGAGAAGAAGGAGCCCGGGCACACGATAGGACCTCCTGCAGAGCAGAGCAGAGCAGGAGCTGGGCTCGCTCCTCTCTCTCTCTCCTCTCTCTGCTCTATTACAGCGGTGCCACACACACACACACACACACACACACACACACACACACACGCTCTGGGAGACGCACTCAATCAGCTAATAAAAACGTGACAAACATAATGGGACAAATTTAAATCGCCGAGCTCAGCACAAGGGTCATTGATGTTTGACACCATAATGAAAACGTGAGGAGACTCTTTACGGCCTCCTCACCGGGGGTTATTATTTTTATTTTTATGTATTTCCAGCTATGTGTGTTAAAAGGCGGGGGTGGGGTGGGGGGGGGGGGGGGGGGGGCAGGAAGTGCTGACACCGTGAGCCACTTTAGCGAGGACAGCTGCGACTACACAAACAGACTCCAGACAGAAGTGGTGACGACTGGGAGACTTCAGACTGGATCTAATGCACGTTCGAAGCACACACGTTTAGTCTTAATCATCTGTATCTGGTCTCTGGAGCCCTCTCCATCTTTCTCCTCCCTCTCTCTCTCTCTCTCTCTCTCTCTCTCTCTCTCTCTCTGTTTTAGGAGGGATGGCTTATGGCTCCGGCGGCTGCCAATAAATGACGCTGCATTTTCTCCGCCTTTCATCAGGCGCCCCGGCCCTGCAGAGGCAGCGCCTGGTCTGCTGATTCAGAGCCTGTTTATAGCTGCAGATGATTTCTTTCAAATGAGGTGGCAGCAGAATGAACCCCAGCGCTGTGTGTGACCACTGAGCTGATCTGTGCCTGGTTGTTGTTGTTGTTGTTGTTAAAGAGGGGATGATGACGAATGGAGGGGAGGGGGGTAGATGTTGGTAGATGCCATCTGGTTCTGTGAAGAATCAGTCTCACTGCACTTTCTGTCTCTTCTCCAGCACCTGTCGCTACAGGTATAACAGACAAGTAACACTTTGTGCTTTTGAGATTTTTTGTACAGTTTTGCTTTGTGTTTTTACTCAGTTACTGAGTTATTCAGATTGCTTTTATGGTTTTCATCTGAACTCTGATCAGTCTGTAGCTACAAATGATCTATGGAATAATGTCTCGCATACATAATGCAAGTCTGCATTTACTTGTAGGTTAGGGAGAAGCAGGACTTCTCACCTTTTTCTCACCTTTTTTAAAATTTCCTAAAGTTTCCAGGATGTATTGGGAACCCTGTGATTGTTTTATTAATCATACCACAGAAAATGTAGTTATTTGGTTATCACCCATACACCCAGTTTTCCTCAAAAAGTGGAAACTGCACTCCTCTATATTAACTAAAAGTGACCTAAATGTTTAAAAGTGTTTTTCTGTCTGTGTGTTTTTATACATTGTCATTTGGTGTCTACTTCCTTCAGAACTCTCCACTCCTTCATTGTCATTGCAGATTCGTCCGAACACATGCAGTATTGATGTCAGAGTTATTATTACGAATTATTCTCCCCCCTCCCCCTCCTCTTCCTCCCCCTCCTCTTCCTCCTCCTCCTCCTCCTCCTGTACGCTCTGCTAAAGCCGAGTGTTTCCAGTGTCTGACACGGACAAATGAGCCCTGTGTGTCCCTCTCATTGGCAAAATTAAAGCCTCCAGTTCTGAGGAAAGTTATTTAGACTCTGTGGAGTTTTTTTTACCCTGGTATCGTGTGGTGAAAGTTTCTGTTGGTGTGGAGCCAGTTAATCAAACGTGATGAGGCTTTTCCTCATTACATCTACACCTATACTGTACTGTTAAGGGGAGATAACCTGGGATGATCTATGCACAACGATCACATGGATCACATGGATCACATGGATCACATGGATCACAAGCTATTCACCACGACAATCATTTCTCTAGTGTGTGTACACCAGATTTCAGGGTGTACGCTTATTCACAAACAAACCTATTTTTAAGAGTAATAATGGGTATTTACAATCATTCTCATGATTTACTGTTACTATTATTCAAATTATTATTATAATAATAATCATTATTATCAGTAGTAGTATTCAAACTCAGACTGTTTTCAGTGTTCAGATTCATCACAATCTGTTTGTTTTTACAACATTTTTACAAACACTTTCCGTGAGTCACACCTGGCGTGAAGTGATTTTCAGAGCTGGGTCGGAGCCAGGTCCGACGCTCGCTTGATGAACGAGGGTCAGAGGGAGCGCAGAACAGCGTGACTTATCTGCACACACACACACACACACACACACACACACACACACACACACACACACACACACACACACACACACACACACACACGGGCACAGGGGAGGTGCAGTGTTTATCAGCTGGACAAACACATCAGCTGAGACACACCAGCGGTCACATGAACACATGCACACCTGCTTCTGCCACACACCTGCACCCCCCCCCCCACACACACACAGGCATTAGCAGAGCGTGCACGCTGCAGATGAAGGCAGGACGCTGCCAGCGGCTGTGATTACATCTGGCCACTACACAGGATTACGGGTCATTTACTTTCCATTTCAGCGCCTTTTCAATCGCAGCGCGCCCAGGTGAGCGGGGGGGGGGGGCGGGGGGGGGCACGCAGCCACGTCGCTCCAGAGCGACGTTCTCTCTCATGTGAGCGAGTCGGCGTGGTGATGAATATACACGGCGACTGGGATGAATCTAAGCAGCTAATTCATCAGATAAAAGAACATTATTCCCGCCCAGGAGCACATCACGCTGCCATGACTCATAAGGGGAGAGGAGGGCTGGCAGGGTGTGGGGTTATAGTGAGGGGGGGGGTCTGATTGTATCAGGGTGGCCGAGCCCCCCCCCTCCACCCATCTTCCTCCCCCTCTTCCTCAACCCCCTCCTCCTCGCCAGCAGCACAGAGAGACATCAAAGTATTTTTCAGACACTCGAACATCTGAACGTCGCCGCAGAGTCGAGGCGTTTTCTGCCGCTTTAGGAAAGTGAATTTGTTGACTGACAAAAGTTTACGAGTGAAGACATTAACTGTAATATTGAGAAGGCTGCACGCTGGTCCCCTCCTCCCACTCCACACAGAACCTTTGATCTAGTCAGAGATCTGCACACAGGCAGACCAAAGCCTGGTAATAGATCCAGCTTACTGGAGGTGAGGAGAATGTAGAAGGTGAACGAGTTGTGTTTGCACTGTTAGGTCATGGACATGAACAGATGCAGTCTGAGAGTCGTAGTAGTCTACATTCATTGCTACACTCACCTGATTCTACATCACTAGTGTTCTTCTGCTTTGGAGCAACACAGCAGCTGCTTCTCACAACCTTCCAGAGGTTTACAGCTGGTTCAGACCAGTACGTATCCTCCTCCTCCACTGGTTCAGACCAGTACGTATCCTCCTCCTCCACTGGTTCAGACCAGTACGTATCCTCCTCCTCCACTGGTTCAGACCAGTACGTATCCTCCTCCTCCACTGGTTCAGACCAGTACGTGTCGCAGCAGCTGGGGAGGAGAGTGTGTGGGCTTCCCTGCTCCTACAGCTGGATCCCAATAAGATGAAGATGAAGATGAAGATGAGACAGAAACAATAACAAAATCATCAGACCCTGAAACCTCCTCATCAGTTAAGACCAACCGCTCAGAGACGAGCCAAACGCAGGCGTCAGAGAACAGACGAGAGGTCTCATGAGCCGCGAGGCTCACATCCACTGATCTCCTGTTGAAGTGATTGCAGGGCTGGGAGGTGGGAGGTGGGAGGTGGGAGGTGGGGGTGGGGTGGGGGGGGGGGGGTGGGGGGGGGTGCACTCTAATGACCCTCACTGTACAGTGACTCATGCTGTGTGACAGCACTGCACCACCACGCACAAAAGAGCAATTTTCCTTTTGTGCTCTAGGTTTTTTCCCCCTCTACCTCGAGAGACTGAAGGAGGAAAACATCCTGTGGAACACTTCCTGTTCTGCAGCCGAGCTAATGGCTCACACGTAGAAATCACGATCAAGTATGAGTGACATACCATATGTATAGCTATAACTAAAGTAGTGGTATGGAAAGCAGGGAATGCCTAAATCGATGTTCTTCCATGTCTCATCAGAGTCTCCCCGTCCCTACTATCTACCTGTGTGCAGAGACGGGTTCTTTTTTTGAAGACATGATGAGGAGCAGCTCCAGCCCCTGATGAAACGGCTCCACGGCAGACCGAGATGTGATGCTGCTTCTCATCCCGCACAACAAAGCTCGCAAATATCAAAGAGGAGAGCGATCCAGCACGGGAACAGACGGCGCTCCAGCTCCGTCCACGTGGAGCCACGTCGTCCTGTGACGCTGGGAGGACGTTAGAAGGCGTCACGCCGTGATCCGGGCCTCGCCGTCCCCAGCCAGACCGCACAGACGAAACAGTGACTGCAGGCTGTAAAGTCTAACGGCGTAATTAGCAGGCTGATGGAGCTACAGCAGGATGTTATACGGTTACATAACTGTGCTTTAGTGGACGACTTATAGCTTAGAGTTTATGCCTGAATGGTAGAAAAAAAGTAGTAGTAGTCGTAATAAAATGATTTGAGCTCCTTGCAGACAGGTTCTAACGTTACTCTGGTTATTTTGTACACAGTAATTCCAGGTTTTAGTGGTAATGTTGCTCAGATGCTGTTTAGGTCCAGCAGCTTTGAGCATCCCAGGATCCTGAGAGTGACAGGGTTCACTTAGATTACTGCAAAGACGCCCTTAAAGCAATAAATGGTGCAAATATGCCAAACCCTGACACGTTGCAGAGGTATTGTTTCCCTCAAGACAAAATAAATAATGAATGACATGTCCAGGACAGCTTGTAATAGAGTCTCATTCTCATTTCAGTCTCAAGACGGCTCAAGTCAAGATGTTCCTGGTCC
Organism: Karalla daura; assembly: GCA_029224185.1. NCBI lineage: Eukaryota > Metazoa > Chordata > Actinopteri > Chaetodontiformes > Leiognathidae > Karalla > Karalla daura. The sequence continues at coordinate 25,697,017 of CM055192.1, read as the reverse complement.
GAGATGAAAGCCAGAATGTGATGTTAAAGAACCGTTTTCATCAGGAGGACATTAGAGACGAGGCCAGGCGTGCTGCAGAGGACCGGAGACGTGTCCACGGAGTTCCTCCTGCTGGAGAGCGGCTCCAGGAGGCTGAGACGCGGGCGGGATAATGGATGGAGGGAAGATTAAAGGTGGAGGGAGGAGCCGTGCTGCAGCCGGCTGGGGAAGAGATATTATTTCTGAGGACAGGTGAGATTTCCTTTTTCCTACTCACGTTGGGTGTAATTTATCTTTCCTGTTTTCATCCTTTTGCATCACTTTGTGACTATTTTTCTCCGCCGCTGCACCTTGAAAGGAACAGAGCTCGGCATCACGATTCTTCCCCGACTACACCTGTGTTTACTCCCATTCAGCGCCGCAGCAGCTGCTGCTCCATCAGTGAACTCCTTAAGCTGTCTCCTGCTCCATCAGTGTGTGACCCGGCTCATACGCTCCTTTATTTGAGGAAATAAAAGGATCCGAGCATTTTAATAGAAGCCCAGATCTACATAGTCTAAGATGATCTTCTCCCAGTACCGTAATGCCTCATCTCATTACAGCCTGTGTGTTGGTAATGGATGGTAATGGATACGGACTCTGTGTGTGGTGATGTGACATCTGGAAACACTGCAGGAAGTGCAAATAATGACTATACGTTATCAGCTGGAGAGAGGCTGAATGCTAAGCTGTGCTGCAGCAGCTCTGACATGTTGGGCCTAGCGCTCACATCACATGGCTTCAATAACACAGGTGAGTGGGCAGAAGCTGCAGCTGAGGGACGAAACGCTTTTTGATTTGTGTCAGTCACGGGTCCAGAGATCAACAGAGACTGGAGATTGAAAAAGTCAGAGTTTGTGAACACACACACACACACACACATTCCGAACACATAAAGCTTATGCTAATGCTAAATATTTCACTTTCAAGATGTTGTTTGCCAACATCTGTGTGACATTGTCGCTCTTTTCAATCACTCCTTTACACATTTATAGTAGAGAGCTGCAGTTTATGCAGGTTCACCTGAGTCTTAATGACTGTGGTGAATTGTCAAGTTCTCTGCAAAAAAAAAAATGCTGTTTTGTTCTCTTTTTCACTCTCTCTCTTTCTGCTCTCTCTCAATGAATGGAGAGGTCACATTTTCACAACCGAGCTGACACGGTGGTTAATTAGAACATCCAAGGACGCAGGTTTTCATTCAGCGGCCGCATCACAAAGTGACAAGGTAACGGGATAATGAGTGTTTTCAGAACTCGCCACAGTTGGAGCGAAACGCCAGACGGCTTCAATCATCAGATTACAATAAGACCCTCAGAACAGCCCGGACGCGTCTCTGAACTTCTTCCCTCTACCACTGAATGTTACGCTCTGGTTTCACTGAGACACACACATACACACACGAACCACAATGATGCATCTTTAAGAATACCACAGTGCCGTCATGGTTTTCTCTTTCATTGCACGTCTGAATCAAATTGTTTGGAACAAACAGGAAACAAGTAGCTCAGCGTGACTCAAGTCACGAGGCTGGTCCCTGCCTAACGTCTCCAGACAGACTAGCTTCATATCGTCGTAATTAATGGGAATCCTTAGAGAAGACGTTTGTGGACCAGGAACAGCTTGTAAAATGAGATAATGTGTCAAAAACAGTTTCCACTTGACTTTGTGAAGATTAGGTCGAAATTGCTTCCAGTTCCAATCTCGACTTTCTGTCCACTTTTCATCAGATTTTGGTCAAAGAGATCAGCGTGTTTATGCTTTGCAGATTTACTAGTTTCATGTTTAAAATAAGCACATGAATGGACTGGTTTTGCTTGTGATTTTTACAAAAGAAGATGAAGAGATATTACTGAAGAGCAGCAGGTGGCACAGGCTCCTCACAGACATGCCTTGTGTGTAATTTGCATAGGTCCAGATACATTTCCTCCCCTTTAACTAATGTGATAATTAGCTGAGATCGTGTTAAAATCATGACAAAATTGTATTTTTCCTAACACTACAATGCAATACAGTAAATGTCAAGGTTTTTGTGCTGCATTAGGCTGAGCCCTCCAGTTTCCTACAGTGTTCTGTACAGTATTGTAGCTCCCCATCTTTTATGTGATGCTGTCTTGTGTTTTGCGACCCGGCATCAGGCTGGAACCAGCGTGACGCAGAGTGATGAAATTAATGGTTTGTGGGCGAGCGCGGTGTTGGATCCTCGGTGGAAAACGCAGTGACAGAGGAGACGCAGGCGGAGCGGAGAGCAGCCAGGACGGCCTCAGCACGCTGCTACAGCCTGTGAAGTCTCGTCTGCTCGTCCTGGGGAGCCGGCTCCACTGGCGGCTCCACACTAACGTTTACGCTCACGTGTGAAGCTGCTCAGCAGCATCACCTTCACCAGGCAACTACGCAATAGCAGCGCAACTATGTCCTCTACGTGCAACACTCTTACATGTGATATTATCACGTCTCTGTCTGCAGCATCTCTCTGCAGAAACACCGTCTGCTATTCAAACACCTTTAAACTGTTTAGATGATAACTATATAAACTAGATTAAATCACTAATATATGATTTCTATTGCTTTTTTGTGTTAGAACAGAACAGAACCTCCATGTAGTCTTTGTAATTTCGCTGTACCTTCTATTCTACTCTAATTCTATTAAACAGCTCGGTCAGGTTCTGTATTTTGAGAATTGAGTTCTCGTCTGATGATGTTTTTCATTCATTTATTCATTTCATTTTTCTTGTTCAAATTGTGGAAATGGGTTCAGTAGGAAGGTCGCACGACTTTGGTGAGAAGGCAGAAGCAGATCACACGTCGCTTTTCTTTTTTTCCACCACGTCTAATAATTCATGCTATTCATTACAAGATCGGATTTCTAGGTCTGCGACCTTGCATTTTGTGTTATTCAGTCAAATGTGAGATTTTATTTTCCAAGTCGTATTTCTTTAAAGAAAATAGCGTAGAAACCTCGTCTGACCCACCATCACACCCGCACGCTCTACTACAGCGAGCAGGAGGCTCCGTCTGAAAACAAGTCAAACGTCTGATTCAGAGAAACTCAGGCATGGGGGGGGGGGGGGTCGAATCGAATCAGAGTCCATCACATTATAAGCAGCCTGTCAGGGCAGAAGGGGGGGGGGCACCAATCTGGACCTTAAGAGAATGTGGAATTATCTCTCATCTCATAACAACGTCACAGCGTGAGCCTCCGGAGTGATGAGGACACGCAGGTGAGGCCTGAGACGGGCCGGAGGGAGGAATTACTGACTCATTCTGATTCTCTTTAAAGGATCAAAGAAGGAAAAACAGGATGTAGCTCACCTTTTTAGAGCGTCCTTATTCAGGCATGACTATTTAGAAATGCAGCTGAATGTTAAACATCATCCTAACAGAGACAGAATCTGATGCACCCCCCCAGGTCTAAGATGATCTGCTCATACCTGACCACACCTAAAGCCTGGGTGGGGTTGCCAGATAAGCATAAAAGGGCATCAAATCTGTAATATGTACTCTGTTTTGTTGAACAATATTGATACCAGCGTCCCATAGCTTCTATGTTAACCTCACAGAAGAGCAGAGATAAAACTGTTCTAGGCCTCCTTCACATATGATGTTCCACAGATGCTGAATAAGATGCAAAATTATGGTTTATATTTTTCATTCTTCTATTTTGTTCTTTTCCTAATCAAATTTATTCACAAGACTGCAAAAGGATTCCTATCGTGCCCTACCTATACGCAAATAACATCAGTCAAGACAGACCAGAGTAAATCACGTGTGGTTGCCAGATAAGCATGATAGGAACCAGATCTGTGCAGAGACAAAAAACTGATATAATTTCGAGATGCAGCATAAAATATGATTATAAAAGGACAATGTTGAGTAGCATCTGAAGCATTTCGGGTGAAACCACGGTCCCATTGCTTCCACTGCATGTTAGCATATGAATGGGGCTGAATGAGGATGAATCCTCCATTCAGCCGCTCCTCCATCCAGGAGTCGAGCTGAATGAGGCTGAACAAAGAGCGACTCTGGGATGAAGGACTCGGCCTTGGATCGTGGATCGTGTGCAAAAAAAATAAAAATAAAAATAAAGATATCAGGAATCTAATAATCATTTGGAGCCACGGTAGCAGACGGTTCAGATCTGACAGCTGAGCGTCATGCAGGGCCGGTGACCGCCATCAATGGCTGACACAGGCGGCGTGTAGCACACGGATGATAACGATGTAGTGAATATAGAGATCAAAGTGTCCTCGCTCTGGTGATTGCACACGCCTGTGAGGACGGCCTTATCACCCAGGACCACACACAGGCCCGGCCCAGGCCCGGCCCGGCCCGGCCCCGGCCCCGGCCCCGGCCCCGGCCCCGGCCCCGGCCCCGGCCCCGGCCCGATCCAGGCCCCAGCCTGGTCCAGGCCTGGTCCAGGCCCGGCCCAGGCCCGGCCCGGCTCCAGCCTGGTCCAGGCCCGGTCCGTATCAGCCACTCTCAGGATGCCTGAGCCGGTGGAGCAAGTCTGGCAGAGCGGCTCCGTGTGGAAAAACAAAACCACACAGACACAGATATATATATATATATATATATATATGTGTGTGTGTGTGTGTGTGTGTGTGTGTGTGAAAGTTTCATGTTTCAGTAACTAAATGAAGAGTCTGGAGAAATCATTTGGCTCGTTAGAAATCTGGTTCAACCTGCTTTGATGGACCCTGTGTGTGAGTGTGTGTGTGAGTGTGTGTGTGAGTGTGTGTGAGTGTGTGTGTGTGTGTGTGTGTGTGGCAGAGAGGTACTTTGTTACCTTACTTAAGTAGAAATATTGGTTATCTATACTTTACTGGAGTAATTATCTTTCAACCTACTTTTTAACTTCTTTACTCGTTTACATTTTCAGGCAACTATCTGTACTTTCTGCTCCTATTTATAAATGGAAGGAGCAGAAATAGAGGTGAAGTAGATGCATGTGTTTGTGTGTACTCGTTTATCACTTGTTTTTTGTTTTTTGATGAATCATTTATCAATAAAGGGTAATGATTGCTCCTTTTCTTTTTACACCACTGCAATACTTAAAGTCAACATATCTGCTCATGAAACACACACGTATGGTTACATGATTGAGTGTGTGTGCGTGTGTGTGTATATATATATTACACTTATTACACTGTATTACAGTTTTACTTTTATAATTTGAGTAGTTTAGAAACTAGCACACTTTTTACTTTTGCTTGAGTAGAAGCTTCAGTTGATACTTCAGCTTCTATAGAAGTATTTCTACACCCTAGTATCTGACACCACTGTTGTGTGTATATGTGTATGTGTGTATGTGTGTGTATGCGTGTGTGTGTATGCGTGTGTGTGTGTGTGTGTGTGTGTGTGTGTGTCTTTGTAGCAGGGTATGAATTGGTAAAAGACAGAAAGTGGAACAGCTTCATACAAACATTAATGTTTCATTTTAAAGTAGATTTGTTTCCTGGTCTCAGCAGAGAAACGTCTGAGCTCAGCAGGGGGCGTGTCCCCGGGCCGGGTCGACGAGGCGCTGCGACCCCTGGGCCACGGCTCCACAGGTCTGTGAACGCTGCACGCCAACGTGATGGAGATCAGCTTCAGTCATTACACTAATGGACGCGCATTCTAATTAATGACATCCTCGTCTGAATTGCATGTCAATTAGCAGAATCACTCCGTGTCCTCGTCTGCTCGCTGTGCAGGAAACTGGAAGCTTCTGTTCTCTGGCAGCTTGTGATGGTTAATGTCAGGACATAAACAACAGAACGACTTCCACGTCACCGTTCACACAGGCCGAGGAGAAGCACCGCGTGGTCATTTGCTGGTAAACGAGCTGATTAAGTTGTAGGAACTACTTCAGCTCGATAGTTAAATAAAAGTACCAGAGGAAAAGTAGCGGTACCACATTAAACACCCTATGCCATTAAGAGTAAGTACTGGCTAATAAATATAGTTAGGGTGTGAAAAGATGTATGTACCTAACAATTCATTTTAATACTATGTAAGAAGTTGGAACAGAATCCAACCAAAATAACCATAATGCGTTGATGTTTTAAGCTTTATCATCAGTTTTAATCAAATATTCATTAAATATTCTAAAACCTTCAAACAAGTGAGCATTAATACGTTTTAAAGACACTCCACTGAGAGCAGCTGTAGTTTTGTTCCCTCTAGAAATGTGTAAAAACTAAATATCGCAATAAAGATCTGGTAATAGAGACACCTAAATGAAAGTGCAGGTACATGAAAAATGTACTTAAATACATCCATTCATCCTTTATCTCAATCTTAGATTCCACCGCAGGCCATGAGCAGTTGAAGCCCCTTAGCTTAGCTTAGTTTAGCTTTAGCTTTAGCTTAGCTTCGTCTAGCGCAGAGAGAGAAAGTAGGTAACCAGAATGCTGCTGTCGGTGCCTCTAAACCTCGTTAATTAACTCACCATGTGTTGTTTGAAAATGAGTCTGGAGTCTAACAACCAGCCCCGGGCGAGGAGACGTCCTGCTCAGAACCACCAGAAAAAACAACAGCTGACGTTTTTAGATTTCAGAGGAAACTAGAGCAGAAAACCCTCGGCCGCCCTCCGCCTGCAGCCTGCACGCTGTAGTACATGATCTATAGCAGGCGTCTCGTCTCTCTCCTCAAACACACGTTTAGGTTGGAATAAAACGCTGTCTGTGATATACAGTGTTTGCTCGTAGAGGAGAGCAGCGTTTCGGCCACGTTTCTTTGTAGATTTGTATGTATTTTTAATGAAGCTCATCAGGGATGCTGCCTGAATCTAGGGGCCAGAGGAGAAGAGGATGAAGACAATCCAGGAGTCTGTGGTTCAGTTTGAGGCCGAAACAAACTCATTCTCTCGATTGACTGACTGGTTGTGTGGTCTGTGAAATGTAGAAAAAACGGCAAGAAATACTGAACCAGAACATTTCATCGACATCTCAAGGACATTTAGTTTGCTGTCATTAAGTAACAAAAGAAACCAGGAAACATTCAAACTGAAAGGGGAACGAGAAGCTCTCGATTTGTCTTTGTTTTCTGGTGCTAAAATAGAAGTAATTGAACACTGGTTTAATCAGAAATAACTCAGATTTTTACAGCCTTTTAACAATCACATATTGAGGTGTGCGAACACCACAGATCTGGTGCCCTTTCATGCTAATCTGGCATCTCATTGGCTGTTCAAAACTGCTCAAATCAACTGATCAATCGACCTTGATGATTCTCAATGATTCCTCTGGATTTCACTTCAAGAGCTGCATCATGATGATCTCTGAGCGTCTGATCGAGCACCTCCTAAAGCGCTTCCTCACACTGTCGCCGCCTTCTCCCTCGACCAATGATAGAGCATCCTTTGCATCATGTGACTCACTGGAGGAGGAGGAAGAACCTCATCTGAGCGAACTTTTCAGCAGAGACGGGGGGGAATAAATACAAAACGGATGGAGATGAAAACTCAGGTGGTAGTGACGAGAGTCAGCCGACCGCAGCAGCTGAACTCATGCAGAACAAAAGTTCACATTCAGTGGTGTGGAAAAAAGAAGAGGAGCAATATCACACATCCCTCCCTCCCCCCGGCTGCTGTCAGGCTGTATAACAGCCAGATCTGCTCCTACTAGACCACAGTCACCCCTCCATTCATTCATCCATCCATTCATCCACCCTCTATTTTCTTATCCACCTCTACTGTGAGATGCATGATAATTATCAGCCTGACATTGAAAAAACGTGACTAATTAAATAAAATCACATTTATTTTACCCATTTGCAGCCAGTTTGTGCTGTTGTAGTAGTAACTAATGCTGCTGCAGCTAACACCAAAGCTAATGCTAATGCTATAGCGAGCGAGAAGGCCTCCGGAGCATTCAGGAACACCTTGTTCATTAACTTATTGATAACATTAAACAATGTTATCGTTATCTGTGTTGTATTGTATATCTGTATTGGTGAGGACAAAACAGTCATGGTTAACCCTTTCAGTTCTGGGGGACAGTAGGTGACAGCGGGAGTGTACAGTCGATCTCTATGGATGGGAAAGCCAGTGGTTCAGTCCAGTCTAGTGCAGCCTACAAGTGTCCATGGAAGATGGAAAGATGCTGGAAAGATGCTGGAAGATGCTGCACCCCAGGCTGCCTGTGATGCTCTGTCATCAGGTGGGAATATGAGTGAATGGTCAGAGTGTGTGTGTGGTAGTCTCTGTCAGTAGTGTATGAATGGATGAAAATGACTTGTGACACAGTCTGTAAAGACTTTGAGCGGTCGTAAATACTTGGAGAGCACTATGTAATACCCTTCCTGTGTATTATTTACGATGTTTACTCATTGGCTGCTGCCAGGACTTGAGTTAACGGTTTTGTTTCATTCTCCTATGAATGCAGACTGCGTGCAGACTCTCAGTGACTCTGGGTGTAGCAGAGACCGGGAGGACGCCTCCTACCTGAGCGTGAACATCTCTGCCGGAGAGAAGGCGGAGGCTGTGATGAAGGCCGACACCGTCTCCCTCTGCCTCATGGGCACGGCCGGCACCTGCACCATGAAGTTGGCATCCAGCCGGAGCTCCTTGAGCGGCGGGGGCGACGGGTTCTGGTAGAGCCTCACACCGCCGATCCTCCTCAGCGGCGTGGACGTGTACGAGCCGAACAGCCCCTCCTGGCTGGAGCGCAGGAAGCTGTCCTTCCTGGCCTCCTCGGAGTGACACTCCCCGACCTCGGCCGCCTGCAGCAGGTAGTAGAGCTCCACCGGCGTGCCCTCCGACGCCTCCGGGCTCCTCTGGCGGCCCGGCACCACGCTGGGCGGGCTGAACCAGCTGGCCAGCGGCTCCAGCTCGGCCACGCACAGGCCCAGCTCGCCCTTCAGCTGGCAGCTGCCCCGCACCTCCTGGGTCTCGTGGAAGGCGAACATGTGCACGCAGGGCAGCTTGTCGATGGCGCTGTAGTCGTCCCAGTCCCGGCCGGCGATGTAGAACAACACCTGCACCCGGGGCTTGGCCAGGTGGATGCGCGTGTTCATGATGAAGGTCTGGACCTTCCAGTTGAAGGTGAAGACGGAGGAGGCCGGGAAGGTCCCGGGGCTCTGGAGGAGCTCCAGAGGAACCGGCTGCTCCAGGGACAGAGGGCCGTAGCTGGCGTTGACCGAGGGGAGGCTCCGGGACTGGTAGATGAAGAAGGGCTCGGTGCGGGACATCAGGCTGGAGTTCCTCATGAAGTCCTGGTTGGCCTCCTTCAGGAAGAAGGACAGGTCCGCGTTCAGCACCTGGTAGTTGACAGGCAGGTACGTGGAGATGGAGGAGTACCTCTGCAGGCCCTCCAACACCCGACAGTCCGCTACTGAGACACAAGAGAGCAGAGCAGAGTCAGGAGTGCTGCTACTACACAGCTGCATAAAGTGTTGTCTTAAAAACACTACATCTGAGCGAGGAGAGCCTGACAACAAATGATCTGTCCATGCAGCGAGATAATTTCATTTTAAATAAAGCAAATAAAGGCAGACATATATTTTATGCATTTACAGCATGAGTAAATTACCTGACAAAAGCAATGACATGCTTAGTTGTCTCTGGAAGTCTAAAACTAATATCCCTGACTATCCTAAAAACCTTGAACAAATGGTCACTGATAAACTACTTAAGCAGACAGTCAGATTCCATCTGTCTGGGTTTCCAGCCTCGTGTTCACGTTCTCGCTCAGAACGGGATGTCACGCATTTTTCCTCTGACATTTACAGCCTCTGAGTCACTCGGCTTTGTGTTCTGTCGGATCTTTCTTAAATGTCTCTGTTAAATAATTGTGTTTCAAAGGTAGAATGATAATAATAATAAAAAACAGACAGAGAGAGAGGATCCAGACATGTGGACAGACAGCTGTGACTCACGGCTACCTCTGCAGAGTGCAGCTGCTGATAACAGTCACTGGTTAAACCTGCAGTCACTGGTTAAACCTACAGTCACTGGTTAAACCTGCAGTCACTGGTTAAACCTGCAGTCACTGGTTAAACCTGCAGTCACTGGTTAAACCTGCAGTCACTGGTTAAACCTGCAGTCACTGGTTAAACCCGCAGTCACTGGTTAAACCTACAGTCCCTGGTTAAACCTGCTCTCATATCACTGTGAGGATCACACTTTGAGCTTTGGGACGACTGGATGTGAAGTGTGATGGAGTAATGTCAGAGGCTTTGTCTGTCCCCGCGTTGCCCACAGAGCCTGTTCAATACGAGGCAAGGACACGGCAACTTGACACAGCACCTGATATTCTCACTCTGCTTTCTGAGTCAAGTCTCAAGGTGTAAAGTGTTTTTGTGCGACAGAGTTAAAGTGATGAGTCAAAATGTTAAAACTCTTCATGAACCTTTTCTGAAGGATTTTACTGCAGGCTGCAAACTGTTAGAGCCAAACAGAGACCAAACAACCAATCGACTGATAGTTCTGTCTGTTCTCTTCATCTTTATGATCAACTAGTTGATTTAAGAATTTCTTTTTTTTAAAGAATCTTAATAAATAAAGTCAAAGTCTTAGCTTAGCTTAGGTTAGCTTAAGGTCAGCTTCTTAAACTTAAAGATTTTCTGTTTTCAGTTTCTTTAGTCTGTGTGACAGAAAACGACAAATAAAAATGCCACAGAGAAACAGATATTAACCAAACATCTAATCAATTAAAGAGGGAATTAATTGACAGTTTACTAGAGTGTTTCATGTCAAGATTCGTCTCAGAAAAAGGGAAAAAACGATTTCAACTACTTCACCAGTTTGTGTAGATTCTGGTGTGAAAACCCAGCCACAGCGACTGGTAAATATTGAAATATTTCATCAGAAATTTGACATTTCCTCAATGATCAAAACAATGTCTGACTGTATCATCTCTGTCAGAGGATAATCAGCTGATAATTAACTAATTAGTGTCTCTATGACGGCTCAGACAAAAGAAGACGCACAAAAAACTAAACTAGCTTCCTGAGAGCGGAGCGTTCGCTGAGAGGTTCCAGACTGGTCTGGGATCAGCCGTGGCCCCGGCGGCTCGGCCCCGGCGGCTCGGCCCCGGCGGCTCGGCCCCGGCGGCTCGGCCCCGGCACACAGAAGCTTTTCATCACCTCCAGAGAGGCTGTGACCTTCGTCAAGAGCGCTCTGCTGCATGATTGCACTTCCTCAGCCGTCGGCTGATCAGCCCTGTAGATCACAGTCCCCACAGTTTACAAATCAGACACACACACACACACACACACACACACACACACACACACACACCCAGGTGACCTCGTCCCACTGAGGGATACTCAGGAACACACCCCAGAACTATTTAAAGCTTCACCTCTCAGCACAGTCTGGACTTCTTTCCTTTTTCTTTTGTTTTATTTTTTTCCTTTTTGCGAAGGGGAGCTCAGACTCATGAGCAGCTCAGAGCAACCTGTGTTGTCTCTGAACAAGCAGCAGGATGCAGCAGGATGCAGCAGGATGCAGCAGGATGCAGCAGGATGCAGCAGGATGCAGCAGGATGCAGCGGGATGCAGCAGGATGCAGCAGGATGCAGCAGGATGCAGCAGGATGCAGCAGGATGCAGCAGGATGCAGCAGGATGCAGCAGGATGCAGACACATAAGCATTGGGATCCACATTCATTACTCCAGTAGAAGCGTAGATACTAAGGTTTGGAAATACTTCAGTAGAAGTTGAAGTGTGAAGTAAAAGTAGGGTGTACTGGATTCTAAACTACTTTAGAACTAAAGAACTAAAAATCGTTTTAGGGACCAAAGCGCAGCCGATAGTGCACTGCATATCTTATTCTCATGGAGCAGAAGACATGATGACTAGTTGCCTATGAGTACTGTAATGGTGTAAACCGCCTTCATTGATAAATTATTCATCAAAAAACAAGTTAGTAACGAGTACACACAAACACATGCGCTTCTTTACTTCTGCTTCTACTCCTTCCATTTATTAATGAAGGAGTAGAAAGTACAGATACTTGCGTGAAAATGTAAAGGAGTAGAAGTAACAAGTAGGTTGAAAAATAGGAGAGGAGCAGACCAGAGGAAGAGGAGGAGGAGGAGCGGAGGAGGTGGACAGAGGTGGAGGAGAGGAGCAGACCAGAGGAAGAGGAGGAGGAGGAGCTGGAGAGAGGAGGAGGAGGAGGAGAGGAGCAGACCTGAGGAAGAGGAGGAGGAGGAGCTGGACAGAGGAGGAGAAGAGGAGCAGGCCAGAGGAGGAGGAGCGGAGGAGCTGGACAGAGGAGGAGAAGAGGAGCAGGCCAGAGGAGGAGGAGGAGGAGGAGCGGTGGAGCTGGACAGAGAAGGAGGAGAAGAGGAGCAGATCAGAGAAAGAGGAGGAGGAGGAGGAGCTGGACAGAGGAGGAGAAGAGGAGCAGGCCAGAGGAAGAGGAGGAGGAGGAGGAGCTGGACAGAGGAGGAGAAGAGGAGCAGGGCAGAGGAAGAGGAGGAGGAGGAGGAGCTGGACAGAGGAGGAGAAGAGGAGCAGGCCAGAGGAAGAGGAGAAGAGGAGCAGATCAGAGGAGGAGGAGGAGGAGCGGAGGAGCTGGACAGAGAAGGAGGTGGAGGGGAGCAGATCAGAGGAAGAGGAGGAGGAGGAGGAGCAGAGGAGCTGGACAGAGAAGGAGGAGGAAGGGAGCAGATCAGAGGAAGAGGAGGAGGAGCTGGACAGAGGAGGAGAAAAGCAGACCAGAGGAACAGGAGGAGGAGGAGCTGGACAGAGGAGAAGAAGAGGAGCAGGTCAGAGGTGGAGGAGGAGAGGAGGAGCTGGAAAGAGGCGGAGAAGAGGAGCAGACCAGAGGAAGAGGAAGAGGAGGAGGAGGAGAAGCTGGACAGAGGAGGAGAAGAGGAGCAGGCCAGAGGAGGAGGAGAGGAGGAGCTGGGAGCAGAGTGGTCTCCGGGTCCCAGGGGCTCAGGCCTCTGGCAGTGAGAGCGAGGCGCTCCCTGCTGGGCTCAGACCCTCAGCTGCCATCTATCATCGTCTCGTCTCACACCAGGATTAAAGTGTGTTTACACAAACAAGCTGGCAGATATAAAAGAGCATCTATCGATCACGATCCAGAGGAAAACGACCCGTAGAGTAATTAATGTCTGACTGGTCCATCAGCGCCATGCTAGCTGACTCCCTCCACATTGTGCAGCAAGCAGGAGCATAAAGTATTATTTTATTATTATTTCATTATCATGCAGTGATGTTTTTGATCCAAACATGGCAATTAAGAGCGGGGATGGTTCGTTAAATCTCCGCATGGCTGCTCTGATAATATCTGGTGGCGGCAAAACAAACAAAACGCCACAAAGAGAGAGAAGAACCTCTGAAGAGCAACATGAAAGGAGCAGAGCTGCAGCTCTGTCGAACCTATAAAGGGACGTGAGTGGAGTCTATTTAAAGCGGAGCGATGAGGCACATCTTGTGTACAAACACGGACTAAAAAGCGCAGTCATCTCTTAATAAAACGCGAGCTATTCCAGCGGAAAGGAGGAAATGAAACAGAAAATGGAAACTCAACAAATTAGGATCCAAACAGTTGCCGTGGTCGGACATGCGGACACGTAATAATTACTTCTGGACACTTTAATCTGAGACAAACAAGGTTTAAGCTGTCGTTAATGTTGATCTCTACCACACACTGTATCTGTGTACACACATATATATATATATATATATATATATGTGTGTACATATATATATATATATATATATATATATATATATATATATATATATATATATATGACAGTCACATCAGGAGTTTTAATCCTGATTACATGCAGAGAGTCTATTTCAGCGTGTGCATCAACCCTGTTTGCGACCGGGGCCTGGAAACTGACAGCGAGATTCATAAAACCACAGATTTAATCCCATCTCCAGACAAATAAAGCCTGGAAATCTCCGAACCCACATCCCGTATAATCAGAATCAGCAGGTCCGTGTTATGGGTCGGAATTAACAAATCACACAAAGCTCTTTTCGAGATGAATCACCCGCTCCTTCTGTAGCAGGAGCAGAAATTGAAAATCACAGTAAACCTTCTTTCCAGAACTCCAAGAGCTCCGAGCAGGAACCCTGCGGCTCGGAGCCCTGGTGAGCAACCACCAGCCAAAGACTCTCATTGCATTATCATTTAGTAATATGCAATGTGTGCACTACTTGATTACACCTAATTGAGTAATTAGTGCAATATTGGTGGCCATCCATCAAAGCATCGTGGACCGGTTCAGAAAAACTGGCATCGTGGCTGGTCCTGAAATTAATGGGAGAGCAGGTTTGGACCAAATTTGCTGCCATTTCTCTAATACTAAGTTCAATACATATATGTACATATATATAGAGAGAGAGATAGAGATAGAGAGAGAGAGAGAGAGAGAGAGAGAGAGGTAACTTCAGATGGCACAGAAAGAAAAATAATTATAATTCCACTGGGGAAAATGTCTATTTCAGCATACACTTCATGATCCACATCATGTATTATTTAACTTCCCTATTGTCTGGCTCTAAACTGTAAAAGCAGAGCAGCTGCTTTGTGCTGAGCCACGTGAATTCTAATGCTCAGATCTCTCTCTTTACTTCCAATTTTTAACCAAAAGGGATTCTTTTTCTTTTTATTGGAGAGGGAGGGGCCCCCCACCTCTCTGTGGGAAAGCTTTCCAGGCTGCGTTTCCATTCCGCTCGTAGGACCTGGTAACTGCAGACGGATGCAGCAGGTGACAACCAGAGAGATGGTGTGAAAGATAGAAATACGCAGAATAGAACGTGGTCAAGTGAAGTTATGTCGGGTGAGGTTTAGATGTACTTACAACACTATCAGCAACGTTCAAGCAGTATTTAAGAGGTTTAGCATAATGTTGCAGTTTTTTATTGCTTTGTTTAGGTTTTGCACAATACTAAGGGTAATGTAGATGCACCTGCAGTGGTAACCTTCAGGTGTGTGTGTGTGTGTGTGTGTGTGTGTGTGTGTGTGTGTGCTATTTCTGGGGTATATTGTGGGGATACTGAGATATTTTTGTTGTTATAAGGTGTTTTCTCATTATAACATGAAGTCAAGTGTGACTACGAGTGCTACACTAGTGGAAACAACACATGCAATACTTTTTCCCTCTGTGATGCTTCTATGTAGTACTCAGGAGTAGAAGTAACGTAGTGATCTAGAAGAATATATATATAATGGGGTCACAGTCTATATGGAGATTGATTTTAGGACAGTTTGTCCATCCCTGGTGCTGAGAGCATCGTGCAGAGATCGTCCTGATACTTCACTCATCCTGTTGTTTCTCCCTCACTGAGATCATATGAACTGGTGATCCATTAACCGCTCTGGACGTGTGTCAGCGAGACCTTCAACACCTCGCTAAGCGGAGCAGAAGAACCCGTCAGCCAGATCCGTCCTGGCACCGGGAGTGGCCCCAGCAGCTGATGAGGAGCCGTGAGTCAGAGAGCGAGTGGGACGAGCTCCACGACACTTCACAGCTCATGTTTAATGCATCGGGACTTCACAGGGACCCGACATGCACCGCTTCGATCCAGCTCCATCCTGTCCGGTCCCATTACAGCCACCAGCTCTGCATGCTGTAAAAGCCCAGCACTGTCAACACTAGACAGTAGCCTGTGGACCAACGTCCTCTGCCCTCTCTGGGCTGCATTTTACTACTGGCTGATTTTTGTTTTTGTAAAATCTCGTGCTGCATAACTCCACTTGAAGGAGGATGAATGAGCAATGGATGTCTCTGTGGTTTTATTAGGTATTTTAATGGTCTATAGGAACAGTCTCCTCCATAGTCTTCCTCCATCTTCCTCTTCATTGTCTGGTGATGCATAAATGCAAAAAAAAAAACAGTTTCCATCACAATTTTGCGATACACTTCATCTGAAAAGCCAGCACATGAGAGTGCAAGAATGCGTGAGTGATATTTTAGAGGTTTTTCAAATATTGTTGAGTTGAATTAAATTGCTCAGAGCTGCAAATGGAAAAAATGCCAAAGAGAAAATGGAAAAAGATCCAAGACATAGATTCAGGGTTGTAGTTCTGATCATTCCAGTCATTCTCATCATTCTAGATAGATAGATAGATAGACAGACAGACAGATAGATAGATAGAGATTAGATATCTGAATATATCTCGCCCAGCTACGGCTCTGATTATTTGAGCCGTCACTTGGAAGCTTTCGATGTGTGTCTGAGGCCGTCCAGTCAGAGGTGAGCAGGCTGAAAGTGTTAACTAACCAAGCAGCACGTTCCCGTCCTCATCCCACCACGCTCCGGTACGTCAGAGCCGGAGTCCTCGCTCGCTGGAGCGAGGCCGGAGCAGCCTTCACCCTGGCAGGAGGAGAGCAGCCTCGGTGGAGGAGGAGGAGGAGGAAGAGGAAGAGGAGGAGGAGGAGGAGGAGGAGGAGGCCAGGGACGGAGCGGCCCGGCCTCAGATAAGACGGGTGGACACAGAAGTGACCAGCTCGCTCTGCTCCATCACACACATTCAGGAATAAGGTGCAAAGCCTGAGGGGTGTGTGTGTGTGTGTGTGTGTGTGTGTGTGTGTGTGGGGAGGGGATGTGTGTGTGTGTGTGTGTGTGGGGGGGGGGGGGGGGGGGGCTGTTCCTGAGGTTCCGGTATCCAGATTTCAATCCCAGCACACGTGAAGGCGATCAGCCAACAATGGACGTGTGAAGAGCGGTTTTGAGAGGAGAGACAACATGTAATCATGTTGCAGAGCTGACAGAGAGACGCTCTCCGTCACGGTTTACAATCACACTCCCATTGACCGTCGCTCTGACCCTGAATCATCCCCAGCCCCGCTGTGAATGCCAAACAGACCCCCCCCACCCCCCTCCACCCCTCCACCCCTCCATCCCTCCACCCACCCTACTAAACATGAGGGATGAGAGAAAGCTCCCCGGTCCCATTGAATTACCCACATCATATTTCTCACCATGTTCAATTAATAAGGGCTATTGAATTTGTGACCGCGCGTCAAGAATAATAATTACAATATTTCCTTCAAGGATCATTTGTGGGTGATTTATGCTTTTCAGCCACTGAGAAATTCTAGAAAGAAGTACTGGAACAAAAAAAAAGGAATCAATACATGACACAGTATTGTATTACTTCATGACAGGCTCCGTAGAGAGGATATCATTCAGGCTGATAGAGGTCGCAGGACTCCGCCCTGCGGCTAACGAACAGAGAAGAAGAAGAAGAAGAAGAAGAAGAAGAAGAAGAAGAAGAAGAAAGTTTGGAGGTGATCAACGGAAACAGGTGAGTCTTCTGTACCTGCCAGATGAGCTGGATCGGATGCAAGATGATCATTCTTGATTAGGGGTCGCTTTAAATGTGTGTGTGTGTGTGTGTGTGTGTGTGTGTGTGTGTGTGTGTGTGTGTGTGTGTGTGTGTGTGTGTGTGTGTGTGTGTGTGTGTGTGTGTGTGTGTGTGTGTGTGTGTGTGTGTGTGTGTGTGTTGTGGTGGGACCTGCTGGGGATGTTTGTTCCCTCGCCTCTAATGGATGACCACATTTAAGACGCTAAGAGCTAATAAAGAGTAATGGGCCTGTGGCTTCACCAGAGAGGAGGAGGAGGAGGAGGAGGAGGAGGAGGAGGAGAAGGAGGAAGAGCTATTTTGAGTTCATGAGAGAAAGCATCATCTCGGGGATTAAAGAGTATCGACCGACCGAGAGTAAACACTGCAATGCTGCGCCGCTGGCCTGTTTGGTACGGCCGGCGATGGAGAGGACGAGTTTAGAGCGGTACCTCTACTGTTGGAGGGGGGAGGGGTGTGTGTGTGTGTGTGTGTGTGTGTGTGTGTGTGTGTGTGTGTGTGTGTGTGTGGGGTGGGTCATTAAGTGATGAGGAAGCTCGTGTGTGTTATCTATCACACACAGTGAGTTATCACACTCTTAACCCAGATCCTGTTTTCAATTAAACTCCCAGGAGGTCGTTAGCTCTACTGTAACCCTCTGTAAACACTGACTTATTACTGAAGACTCGTTAGCTCATGTTTGTGCTGAAAACGAAGAGAGGAACAAAATAACTTGATAACAGGGTTGTTACATCTGGTTATCTGCCGATATCTTCTTGATTCATCGATCTGTCCTAAAACACAGCTCAAAGGTCTTCGTTTTGGGGACAAAAGAAATCCGAAAAGAAATTTAAGTTTCAGTTCATTAACAAAATAGTTGTTGATTATTTTGGGTTGAATATTGTAGTTATAGCTGTTGAGTTTCAAGTCAAGTTTGGAGAAAAACAGAAAGTTATTGAACGAGACCAAGAATGAAAAAAAAAAAGTTATTCCCTAAGGTGATACAAGTCACACTAACTAACTTACACGTACCCACAGTTAATTAACTAATTAACGGGTCAGAAGCCCTCCCACCCAGACACAGAACTGTGATTATCTTCTCATGGAGTTTTATGCAATCTGACGTCCGAGCGCTGCATGTTCTCTGACCAGGTGAGAGAGTGACAGAGGTGAGAGAGTCAGACTCGCTCAGAGAACAGAGAAAACAGCTCGTTTACCAGCTGGTTATCCTTCCCACTCTTATTGTGTCTTATTCCGAGATGGAGGCTCAACAAAAAGTAATTGTGACATAAAACATGAAACTACGACTGCTCCAGGTCTCCTCTCCAGGTGGAAAAAGTAGGAAACAGCAGAAATTAGCTGCACACTTTGACTGAATCATAAGGATTCATTCTGCAGAGAGTTTCTGCAAAACGTAACGGCTGAAAACAGGTTTTCACGTGGTCGAGTCAAGTTACTCTGGTCGAGAGCAAAGCGGAGGGCTGCAGACCGAGTCTGAGCCACCAACAACACCTCCTCTGTGCTCACGTGTGTGTGTTTGTGTGTGTGTGTGTGTGTGTGTGTGTGTGTGTGTGTGTGTGTGTGTGTGTGTGTGTGTGTGTGTGTGCAGGGGGTGCTGAGAGCCGAGGATGAGACAAGCCCATGTCTGTGTGTGGATCAGTATTCCCGCGGCCCCTCCGGACTTCTCTAAAACATAAACTCGGCCTCTTAATGAATCCCTTCCCCTCACCGTATCGTAAATCAGTGCGAGCGCGGGGCCGAGCTCAGTCGCACTCTTTGTGCCTCTGATGGCGAGAGCGCTCACCTCCTGACCTGTGGATCTGAAATCTATCACCCGGCCAAACCCCATTACAGAGCCGAGCCTATCGGTTCATAATCGAATCTGAGCCATTAAGAGCTAAAAAAAAGGCAAAATATCTGATGGTTTCTTTAGTTTCTGTCGCCATTTTACCACAACACAACAAATCAATTAACCGGGAAGCTAATTAACGGATTAATAGACCACAAATGTAATCTCCACAGAACGGGATTACTTGATAACTGGGAGCAATCAGATCTATTTATGCTCCTCTTTGACTCTCGTTCCACTTCAACGAAGATGTCCGAGAAATCACATGAAGGCTGAGTCCCAGTAAACTGTGATTGGCTGCATATTCAACACAAGCAGAGCAGAGTGATTGCAGATGGCGACGCCTGGGCTGCGATTCCTTGTTGCTTTTGTGTTGTGCAGCTTGAGAACGCAGCGCTGCGCCTCTCTGGATGAGTGCGGGGAACAAGTGGCCGCCTCTGATAATGAAAGTGTGTCTGGATGAAGCTGGAGCAACTCTTCCTCTTCCTCTTCCCCTCTTCGGGTCAAGACGCGTCTATAAAACCATCCGACGTGAACAGAACGCCGTCGACTCGGAATAAACGGCTTTTACCTCAGATTTGTTTAAGGCTGCGGAGGAACGGGTGGGGTGGGGGGGGTGAGAGCTGTAAAATCCCTAAAAAGTTAATTAAATCAGTTTATATAGTACAGAAGGAAGGTTGTTTCCTCCCCTCCTCCAAATCCCTTTATTTATAGCAAGGTGTGAAAAACAGGGGCTGTAAATGAAAGAGTTCTGTAACACTGGGTTTCTGCATGCTTAAGTAGCTCCTTATCCGGCCCTGCACCCTCCCCAAATCTACCTGTAAACCTCTCCCCAAGGTCACCCACATCCAGCACAGGATGATAAACTCAGCCCGGAGCTGTGCTGACAGGCCCCAGAACCCGGTACCCACAGCCAGGCTGCTCCGCCCACCTCCTCCCTGTTTACACATCCACTCTCTGCCTCCCTCCGAGCTCCTCTCGGTCCCACATCTCCTCCAGCTCCAGACCTCAGGTTCCTTCCTAATGAATAGACGGTAATTATGCTGATAATTGACCTTGATTGGAGAATACCTTGAGGCGCTATTAGACGATAAATGCCATGAATGTGGATGGAGTTTGAATGGCACATTCAGACAAATTGCGGAGGGAAACGTGGAGGCAGCCTGAATGTGACTCGGACGTGAATGGAGGGAGCCAGGTGTGGATCTGCTGCAGGCGGTCCAACGTTTGTCTCCTTAAAGCGAATGTTTTGAATTTCGGGAGAACGAAACCATTCACTCGTGGAAGAGAAAGCAGCGGAAAGCAAAAAGGGACTGGAGGGAAATTAGAGAAACTACTGAAGAGTTCCTGCTAAATTATGAAACCAGCCTGGCTCAGCTGTCACTCAAACTGTGTGTGTGTGTGTGTGTGTGTGTAAATAGGGAAAAAAAACAGGTGTTGGAGGTTTGTGACTGTTTAAAAAGAGGCTGCAATTGAATTCATGCAAACTGGAGTGAAAATAATTAAGTGCAAGAGATTTTGTTTTTTTTTTCCTAAATATTTTTCAAGGTGAAATGAGCTCGGTACGGCTTTTAAATGAGAATAATATTCATCGCAGCTTCTAGTTGGATTTAACGATCGCTCTGAGATTAAAACTGACACTTTTTTTTGTCTTAAACTAACCTAAACTAAACTTTAGGGTTAGGGTTAAGATAAACTGACCTAGACAAACAACTGTGTCCTGGAGACTTCCATTAAGCTGCAACAAGGTTTATTCTAAGGTTTCGCCTTAAGAAATGACATTCTGCCTCAGTTTGGTCAAATACTATTTTGTTCCAAGATAAAAAAGGTTAATATTTGCTTTTCCAGGTGCAGCAGCATCAGTTCACACAAACAGGGCGGCGAAGCGTTTGCACAAGATTCGCTGGGGGAATGTTTTTATCTTTTCCGAGGTAGAAAGAGTTTCATTCCGAAAACTTCAATAAAGGTTTTAAATGAAAGTGATATTCACTGCAGCCCAGCTACTGTGTAATGATTTCACTGAGATTATAAGTTAATATTTCTTGCCAAAAGAACTGAAACCTGAGCTGATATGTATTTTTTTTTTAAGTCTTCAAACTCAATCTCTCCGGGACTTTGTGTCATGAAATTCATTCTAAAACCACAATCTCCACTTATTAATATTCTGAGATAACTGTTAACATTTAGTCCTGGAATAAAAACAAGTTAAATATCAGGATGGAGTCCTGAAACTTCAGAATAACTGGAGATTATTACAGCAGAGAAACAGCACGTTCAGCTCCAACAAGCTGACCTACAACAGCACGGTAACGATGATGAATTCTTCTTAACAATACACAAGTGAGTTTCACGTTTATCCTCATTATTCCGAGACGTGGATTAACAGCAGGCGGACGATGCTGCAACCTGCACAGATGCCGATGCTTTTCACCTTTAAAATGAGGTCGAGCTCTTCACTGAATCGTCCCCGGGCACAAAGGGGATAAACCACGTCGACAAAGAGACTAAAAATACGCCGCAGATATCCTGAGGAGGACTTGAAAGAGTGCGAACATGCGTGCGTAGTGTCTGGGACAGTTCTGTGTGTTTGTACACAAAGTTAGAGCAAGGTCAGCACTATATTTAAAAACATTTTAATCCTTTGAAATGTGGAAAAAAAACTCCAGAAGTGGTCTTTTTCTCTCTCTCTCTCTCTCTCTCTCTCCCCCTGCAGAAAAAGAGGGTTTATTGTGGCTCCAGATGGACTGGCTTTAAATCTGCAATTTAACCTAAAACCTGTCAGAGTGGGAACTAACTCCACGAACAAGTAGATCTATTTTTGAGCCGGAGAGAGGAGAGGAGAAAAAAAAAGCCATTAACGCAGGAGGAGAGAAATGTTTCTGCCTCCGACTAGATCAGAAGGGAAAACCACTGACAAAATCTTTTAGCTCTGAAGAAATATTTCCAAGTGGAAAAAGTGGCAGGGCACACTTTGTTTTTCATTCGCAGCCTTTGCTGTCCATCCGTCAGCCTGAACTCTCGTTCCTTTTCTGCTGATTGACAGTAATGCACAATACCAGTCCACAGAAACCAGCCTGCCTGCCTGCAGGACTCCTGGAAGGCCGCTCGATCGGCCCCGAGCCACCTCCACAACACTTTCTAACGTATGTTTTCCTTTTGAATAAAAAGGTATGAGAGGGAAGAAAAGGAAAGCTAATTATAAGTTTTGTTCTACAAACATTTCTTGGACGCAGAGCTGCTCTGCAGACAGGAGGAAAAAAAGCTGCGTTCTGTGTTTGAGTTAATCCTCAGCAGGCCGAGCTAAAGCAGCACAGTTTCCTCCTGCATAGCTATGGCTGGAGATGAAGGGGGGGGCTGCACAATGCTACTACTACTACTACCTACCCTATGACATCCTGGGTTAGCATACCGTTGCTAACCTTGCTGGTCATTTGTAGTATGTATACTGTGAGGTGCCTCAAAGTAACCTCACAGACCATGGAGGAGAAGGCCAGGAGGAGAAGACCAGGAGGAGGAGGAGAAGACCAGGAGGAGGAGGAGAGGAGGAGACCAGGAGGAGGAGGCCAGGAGGAGAAGACCAGGAGGAGGAGGAGGAGAGGAGGAGACCAGGAGGAGAAGATCAGGAGGAGGAGGCCAGGAGGAGGAGGAACCAGATGTGAGGAGAATGTTGCATAACATGGGCGTGACATCACACATTAGTGCTGCTATGCTCTCCATCTGGAAATGGTAATATGATTGGAAGAAACTCACGTTTAACACCATAATCCAATTATCCATCCATCGATCCTCCATCATACAGATTCACTGCCTCGTCTGATCCAATTATGTTGTTTAGAATAAAGTCAATAATCAGACTGTTGTCCATGTAAACATGGCCAATAATGACACCTAAAGAGTGGTTCATGTCCATGACCCAACAATGCAAACCTTCAGACACCTCAGAGGACATCTCATCACATGCCTTTCCATCCTCTGGAGAAAAGAGCAGAGACAGACATGGAGAGCAGGTCACTCTCAGACTGGATGATTCTGGTCTATGTGAGCAGTGGTGAAACCTGCGGGTGCTAGAAACAGAGCAAACAGACTCAGATGACTGACAGCACGTCATCTCACTGCAGACTGCAGCTTGTTGCTGTGGATCGGGTGAATTTGTGTGGATTTGCTTTCAAAAGCTCCGATATCGGTGAATTCTAGAACTGGGGAAATGGGCCAGGACCTATTTTTACGATGGTCCCAAATTAGCAGGTTGAGTAAACCAGGTGAAACAGGAAGCAGCTTGTTTCAGTCGTCTTTCTGCTCACTTGTCTGGCAGCTTTCACTGGGTCAGTGCTGAGATGCGTCAAAAAGAAGAAGAAAGAGGAAACTCTAAACACTGTGTGTAAAAAGAGTTTCAGGATCTTATGCCCAGCAGTCCAAACAAACGTCTGGACACCAGGTAGCAGTTCAGGCTGCTCGCTGGCTCCGCCCCCGTCAGGTGACTTCACCTGTCTAGTGCCTGCAGCCGTTCCTTCCATTCGTCCTCGCTCACCTTTACGGTCGGTGCGTTGGTGGCTCTGCAACCTGACGCAACCTGCTCATCTGCAGGGGCCTCGTCTCAGCGAGCCAGTCTATTTATACCACATCTATGTGGTTGCATTCTGCTCCATTACTGTGCCCCCGCCCCCTCACGCTCCAGAGATGTGTCATTTTCTATAGTTATTTGCATGCTCTATGTTTATTTTTTTCTATCATCACTTTGCACATTCACATTTGTAAATATATGTTTATTTTCATCTGAGTGTTTACTCCTCTCACACCACAGAGGTCTGCTTTAAAGTCTGTGCAGAAACCTTCTCAGCTGCTAACTGTGTTTAGTCACAGACTAGAGCAGAAATAAAGGACTTTCCAGGAAAACTCAAGGTGTTCCAGGACATTTCTTTAATTTCCCTGGAAAAGTGGACGCTATGTTTTCCAGGATTTCCAGGAGGTTGCTTACCATGTGACCCTGAGCTTCAGCCCATCCAGACGGATGATTTCCTCAGTCTCGTTAAACACAGACAACAATCTGAAGTGATTTTCCAGAGTGTCTGTCTCAGCCTGTGGACGGTACGGTGCTCCTCACACACCATCAGGTTGGAGGTCAGGATTGTTCTCCCCTCTCAGACTGCATCTCCAACCATTACCACTGATGTGATTAAACACCGGCCCGGGTCCCTGCTGCTCTCTGCCGCCGCAGCATCGGTCTAGTTCTTACAACGTGGAAAAAAAAAAGATAAATCAAAGTTCACTTCCCGGCTCCCTCTATGAAATTGTGTGCGACTCCAGATTTCTTATCAAATAATTGATAGAACTCTTCTGTATCGGGTGGCTCTCAGGTTGTACGTCCTGTCTATGTTGTGAGAGGATGTGGACTCTCTGTTTCTCTGTGTAATCGAGAGAGCGAGTCTTCTTTCTCTATTTGTTTCTTCTCCCGGCTGTCACAGAGATCAGCCCGCCTCTCCCTGCCACCCCGTCAGCTCACCGTGGATTTCCACACGTCGGCTCCGTTCAGTCAGAAGTTTCCGGGTCAGATCCTGAATATTCATTCTGGGACGGAGCGTCTCTGAGAGCGGCAGATAAGGCCGAGGCGCTGGGTCGTCTCCTCCGTCTTCATCACGCTGCTCGCCGTATTGTGGGAGCGGTCACGCTGGCGTCGGGGAAACGCAGCGTGATGAATCTCACATCCTCCGCCGGATCGAGCGCCGTTCGTTCCAGACAGGCTCCGACAAACAAAACCTGACACAAAACCGCCGACTTTGGAGGGAACGAAGCTGGCAAGACGCTCTCGAGTCCCCTCCATCCTACACGTGTAATTAAGGACGGAGCACAGATTACATCACTGAACGCCACAGTCCTGGCACATCTAATTACAGGCCTTCACACAGCAGTCTCAGAGGAGGTCTGCACAAAAACGAGGTGGAAACAACAATCGAAAGCAGCCCGACGGGGCAGAGAACCACTTGTCGGCCGCTTGTTTTGCACTTATCTGAGGAGCCGTGGTTTTATGCGTCCCCATCCTCGGCCGATCGGGTTAACGCCTCAGTGTCTCCCCAAGAAGCAGCTTCAGAGTCAGGGAAGGTTCAAATCAAATCTCCTCTCTGTTTTGTCTGCTACTTAGAGGACACAAACTGCCAGGGCTGATACTACTGAGGCCCGCGCGGCTCTCTGGTGTCTGCGTGCTGCTGCTTCTGTCCGTTTAATGAATGCAAAGACGAGCTGCCTCCATGGATGGACTGCCAATGAACCCGCCTGGATCCAGGTTTTTAACGCCTCACCTTCGCCTCAGTGAATTAACGGCCTGCAGCCCACGCGTCTGAACCTTTAACCCCTCACACGCCTCCTTCACACAGACCGGAGGGAGGGAGCAAGGCTTCACCTTGACAGATGTACAAAACCAGTTCAGACAGATGGTGATGTGATATGGTTTACTCCAGCACCAGTTCTACATCAACACTGTTGACAGATCGCACTTTACACTTACTTTACACTTTACTTTACGTTTCTAGCTGACCAGTGTAGCTCTTCAGCGACTGAGGAACCAGTGACTGAGGGACAACCTGAGGAGGAACCAGAGACTGAAGAAGTACCTGAGAAGGAACCAGAGACTGAGGAGGAACCAGAGACTGAGGAGGAACCAGAGACTGAGGAGGAACCAGAGACTGAGGAAGTACCTGAGGATGAACCTGTGGAGGATCCAGGGACTGAGGAGGAACCAGAGTAGGAACCAAGGACTGAGGAGGAACCAGAAGAGGAACTAAGGACTGAGGAGGAACCAGAGACTGAGGAGGAACCAGAGGAGGAACTAAGGACTGAGGAGGAACCAGAGACTGAGGAAGTACCTGAGGAGGAAACTGCGGAGGAACCAGGGACTGGGGAGGGAACCAGAAGCGGAACTAGGGGCTGAGGAGGAACCAGAGGAGGAACCAGGGACTGAGAAGGAACCAGAGGAAGAGCCAAGGACTGGGGGAGGACCTGAGGTTGAACCAGGGACTGAGAGGGAACCAGAAGCGGAACTAGGGGCTGAGGAGGAACCTGAGGAGGAACCAGGGACCGATGAAGAGCCTGAGGAGGAACTCTCTCTCTCTGTCTCTGTCCTTGGTTTACTCTACTACCAGAACCTCCAGGTTTGTTTTGTGTCACAGCTGCTTTTCATGATTTATACACCAATGATGATGCGATCGTCCTGGAGCAGTCCTGGCTGTATTCAGCCAAGCCGAGGTTAAAAATAGTTTTCCACTCAAGGTCTCCGTTCAAAGCCAGCGCTCCAATATGCCGAGGACCAGATAGTCTCGCCGGCCTGCAGACCTGATCTAAAGAGACACCTAAGACACAGAGGTGGTCTTGCCAAGAAGCGCTTAGTGAATAGAGTGGAAGTGCTGTCCTCTCTCTGCCAGCGGCTGTCACCCAACTCAACTCTGTCCCTGAGTAAACAACAACAACAACAACAAAAACAACAACAAGGTCTGCATCCACGTCCCCAGGCCTGGACCTGAGGCCAGACTGAGAAACTACGTTAACTGAACTTTATACAACTCTCTAAGACTGAATAAACAGATATAGTCAATCAATGTGAACATTAAATATATTGAAACAAGACTACTAATCATAAGAGGTTCCACAGTGCAAATGTGTCAAAACAGCACAACATAAATGTAATTGATAACATCAATTGATGTTTTATTTTGAAGAGAATCAGATCTGCAGCACACATGTCAAGACGTTTCCCTCCAGACATACGTTGCTCCTGGACTTAAACCTGGTTAAACCTGGTCACCAGCTGCATGGTTACCATGGTCGTTAACATGATGTCACAAATGGACCAATCATCATGTTTCTAACTGTTCGGTCTAGTTGTGGAAGTCATAAGTCACTGGGATTCATCCTGTGGGAGCCACCAACACATTTCAACATGACATCCAGTGAACTAGAGCAGCAGAGCATAAAGTCACGGCTAATAACAATTATTACGGCAGAACTAATCCAGATTGTAATTATGCAGGTGAGGGGAGGGGGGGGCAGCATTCAGTAGGATTTTGAATAAAATTGTAATTGTATTTTATTTTCGGCTGTGTCCAGTGTGGGTGAAGCCGAGGGGTCTGCTGGGTGAGGAGCACAGTCTGCAGGAGCAGATAGCGTCCCAGCCTCCACCGGGGGCCGGCCATGGCTGCTGCTGCTGCTGCTGCTGCTCTGTCTGAGCATCACCCCCTCACCTCCTCCTCCCCCCTCCTCACCTCCTCCTCCCCCTCCCCCGTCATCGACCCACGTCCCCGGAGCAGCGGGGAGACAAAGCGGCGTGGACGCTGCAGGCTGCCAGCAGCAGCGCAGCCCGCAGGCTGCTGGAGCTGAACCCCGACACGTCACTGCTGCCAGAGCCAGACGAGTCAATCCAGGAGCTGGCTGACCAGCTACAGGCCGGGCTCTAGCCTGGGCTCAACCACTCTATTTATCTATACATCTATGTAGAGAGTCACATCACTGGAGCACCCACAGGTGTCTCTGACAGAGCTGCAAAAGATCTATCTACCTATACCTACCTACCTACCTACCTACCTACCTACCTACCTACCTATCTAAACAGACTGAGGCGTTCATTCCAGGATACGATGTTCCCAGAGAGCAGCTGGTCTGACAGGTGGAGTCAGGATGGGTTGGTTAGTTAGTTAGTTAGTTAGTTAGTTAGTTAGTATGGCTGAGTGAGGCCTTCAGAACCAGAGTGACTGTAGGTAAGCGACAGTGGGGCGACGCTATCTGGCCCTCCACATGCTGGAGAGTTTTAAAGGAGACCCAGAGTGAGGAGCTATTTTTAGCCTCATCTTTGTCGAACACAGACAGGTCTGCTCCAGGCTCAAGATGAGCGCCAGGTCCTAAAACATTTCCATGTCATCATCCGTGTCTAAACGTTGAAATGTAGCTGTGACACAGACCAGACCTGCCCGTCACCACTGAGTTAGACGCTGGTTACAAGGAACTTAAAGTCACGTGATTGATCATGAAATGAAGGATTGGTTTACAGCCAATCAGAGTAAAGCCTTTGTGTAGTTGTCAGATAAGCATGAGAAAGCACCAGATCTGCTTAGAAAGAGATCCTCACATATCCACAGCCAAAAAACAGAATAGTAAAAGTGCCGTAAATATGTATAGAGAAAAACATCATAGCTTCTATGTGAATACCAGAGAACGAATACGTAAGCCTAATTCAACCATTCTTCTAAACAAGATGCAGTTACGTGCATCACTTAGACAAGCATATAAACATATGGTTGCCAGATAAGCATAGAAGAGCTTATTATTCCCAGACCTAAAAAGAAACAGTACTAGTATCAGTAAACTAGTAAACAGTACTGCATAAGTGCTTCTGAGGGATTTCTGATGTGCCACAGCTTCTATGTTAACTAGGATTAACGCTCCACCCATCCACTCTAGGTCTCCTTCATCTGTAAAATTCTACCTGAAGTCCTGCAACCTGCTCTTCTTGTTCTCTGCTCACACCTGGGCTCCGAGTCGCCTCGGGCGACGTCCTACTGACCTGGAGCCTGTGGAGAGACTGGGAGAGACTGGGAGAGACTGGGAGAGACTGGGAGAGACTGGGAGAGACGGCCGCCCGGGTTCATTAGCTCCCAGCCGGCCCCGTCACACCGACCTGAGCCTGGGCGCTGATTGTTCTCTGAGGTGGCCCTGACTTCACCCTGATTAGGAGCCGCGGCTCGTCTCAACACTGATTGGGGAGACACACACACACACACACACACACACACACACACACACACACACACACACACTGGCATTCCAATTACAGCGAGGAGCTTCCAGCCCATGGTCAGAGTGAACTCCAGGCTATTTTACATTAAGCTGCAGTAAATGAACAAATGATTATTCTGTCGAGCTGCTCCTGTCGAGCATCGGCTTTACAAACCAGAGGTAAAACAAACAAACAAACAAACAAACATCTCTGGCTCCCCAGCATACCAGGGCAGCTACAATTAATTAATCTGTCAGTTTCTTTCTTGATTCATTAATCGATGGGTTGCTCGGGCAATAAAATGTACAAGAGGCAGCAGGGAAAAAACGTGCTGCTTGTTTGGTCTACATCTCAGTTTGGCTTTTTTACTGTTTTTAGTCAGTCTTTACATCATTTTGGGCCACTGAGATAGTCTTTAAGGTGCCTAACAAATCAAGCTGGGTTGGACTGGACTCGACTGCTGGACTTCACTTCCTGGTGGAACATTTAGGCAGTTGAAGACGCAGCGTTTGAGAAGAAGTTTTTAACTCTGCAGGATGTTAATATGTTTACAGCTCGGCCCCGATCAATCAATCAGCGCAGATTTAAAGAACTATAATTATGAAATACGGTTGAGTTAGCGCTGAAAATGAAGTCTGTCAGCGATCTTTCGTCTTCATTTGATTCCACTGGCCCACAAATCCCCAGTAAGCTGATACGAGCTGGTTTACAGTGGCTCCGGTCTTGATGAAGATTACAGCCGGCTGCGCCATCTAAATTATTAACTTCTATTAACCATGTTCTCAGTAATACAGCTTGTGATGAGGGTTTATTGATTAAACAGCATTTTAGCTTCATTTCAGTTCATTTAAGTTCATCTAGCTCAAGTAAACAAGCTACAGCTCCGTGTTTCCACACGCACTGTGTTAGACGGTTTATATTAGAGCGGCAATAATGTCTTAATACAGTGATTTTCAGCAAATAAAGCTTTCAGAATGTCACAGAATATCAATACGATGCTGCGTTCAAAACCACAATAAACCAGTTCAGATCCTGGAAAGTTGAGACCACAGAGATGCTGATTCGTCCCTGTGCATCTCACTCTAAGACGTGGAGGAGACAGGAGGAAGCAGATGTAGAAAAAGAAGCAAAGACGTCGTAGCTCTGAGGACTTTTGGCGTCATTTTGGTTCCTCTTCGCTGCCCGGAACAGCCAAGAATGATTTCCCTGACGACACCTGACTTCCTCCACTCTGTCACCTTGTTATTCTCGGCTAATTTATTGTTTTATTCTCTGTATTTAATCTCTGTTAATGCTCAGCGAGCGCTGCTGACCTCCTGGCCAGGTCGGCCTTGTGTCTCTACGGGTCTCGTCAGGATGAATACAGGTGAAATTAAAAGAGCTAGCGCCTGTGCACTTCTGAAAATATGTTTGGGTGTTTTATATTCTCTGACATCACCTTTTCAAAGATCTTTGACGTGTGGACAAAACGAGCTATCTGAGGACTTTCCACAACATTTTTCACCATCTTTATGCCCACTCAGTGGATCAGTCTATCAGGAAAATGTTCAGATTAACCAACGACGAAAACGACA
Organism: Karalla daura; assembly: GCA_029224185.1. Classification (NCBI taxonomy): domain Eukaryota; kingdom Metazoa; phylum Chordata; class Actinopteri; order Chaetodontiformes; family Leiognathidae; genus Karalla; species Karalla daura. The sequence continues at coordinate 25,666,580 of CM055192.1, read as the reverse complement.
GCATGACGGCAGCCAGAACCAGAGCTACAAATACGTCTCTAGGCTGAGAGAATGAAAGGAGGGAGGAAGGAGAGGATGTGGGAGAACATGTGGGAAAAGGAAACAGAAACAAAGACGTTGCAGCAGCTCTGAGGCTTTTCGTCATCATTCCTGTAAACTGGTGTGAATGCAAACTGGAACCCAGGTTCTCAGAGAACCAGAACCAGGACCAATGTATTGTTGTGTGTCCTGAGGTCAATATTCTCTGATATCAGCGTTTCAGACATTCATTTATGACAGGAAACTGAAGCTCTTTGAGGTGACAACAAAGCAAGTTAATTGAGGATTTTTTGGAAACAATTTCCAGTATTTTCCTTCCATTTTAAAGACCAAAAAATGAATGGATGTATCAGAATAATGTACAGATAAACCCACAATAAAAACCGAACCAGAGCTACAATCTATCTGTATTTCAGACTGATGGGAACAAACTGAATGTATTTGAGGATGAGGGCCAAACGAGCTGAGGGCCTCACCTCGGCCTTGGTGAAGCGTTTTCCATCGTTTTCTAATGAAAAGGTGAATCAGAGGAATGCACAGATCACGTCTCTTTCAAAGACGAGACACGAAGCAGCATCTGCACCTGCATCGTCACGCTGCGGCTCGTCCTCGGTGTGAAGCGGGGAAGTTTGAGTCTGCAGGAGTTTATCCGAGCGACACGCTCCAGGATCCACTCTGAGGAATGTGCTGCGTCAGAGACGCGTTCCATCCGGCAAAACTCATTCCTCACGCCGGAGCCGCCGGTTGACTGTCACACTCCGAGGAGCTCGACAAACTCCTCGGTCCTGCTCCAGACAAAAGCAAAGCAGACGGTGGTGATTCTTCCCAAACAGAGGGGGAACTTGCTCCAGGGATAAAACTAATACATTTTGAAATTAAATTTTAATGGTAGCTGTGAGGCAGCCGCTCGGCAGTGGGCTGCGCGGGGGGCTCGCCGCCCTGCATCACAACGAGGCCGCGGCTCCCGCCTTCACACAATCTGCACAATCAATCAGCCTCGACACAAAGAAGTCAATGGGCCCTGACAACATGTACCTGTCGGATCATGGGCTCTAAGGCAGGAAGCTCTGATGCCTCTGATAGACAGCGACAGCCCCGCTCCAGGCACACGCACACACTCCCTCAGATGTAGTGACAGGCTTTTGTCCGGCCACCTGCCTGTGATTACGCCGATCAAAAATGCATAACCGATTGGAGTTATTGATTCATCTGGGCTGACAGCGGAGGAGGAGGAGGCAGAGCTGAGGAGCAGCACAGAAGGAGCCGTACCTGACTCTTCTCTCTGGTGGTAACGTAGAAGCTACGGAACACTGGTTTAATCAGGTGCAATCCGGTGCATTTTCATGCTTAGCTGGCAACACTCAGAGTAGACAAGTTGCAAACTTGCATGATAGACTTGAGTTGAGTATTTATCCTTGTTCTCCAGTGTTAATGTAGAAGCTGTGAAACATTAGTTTGATGCCTGAAAGGGTATTTTTCAGCACTTTTGCAATCATGCTCTGTATCTGCACAGACGTGGCAGATTTCATGCTTAACTGGCAACCACACCGTTTAGAGTATATGCTTGTTCTCTGGCATCAACATAGAGGCTATGTAACATTACATAGATCTGGCACATTTCATGTTTATCTGGCAACCATACAGACTACACACAAAGTGTCTAACCTGGAACCAGCGACTGAGGAAGATCCTGAGGTGGGACCAGAGACAGAGGAAAGCCCTGAAGAGGAACCAGAGTCTGAGGAAGAAACTGAGGAGGGACCTGAGGAGGAACCAAAGACTGAGGAAGTACAAGAGGAGGAACGAGAGACTGAGGTGGAGCCAGGGGAGGAACCAGAGACTGAGGAGAAACCAGAGAATGAGGGTGAACTTAAGGAGGAACTAGCGACTGAGGAGGAACCAGAGACTGAAGAAGAAACTGAGGAGGAACCAGAGACTGAGGAAGGGCCAGAGGTGGAACCAGAGACTGAGGAGGAACCAGAGACTAAAGAAGAAACTGAGGAGGAACCAGAGACTGAGGAGGAACCTGAGGAGGAACCAGGAGGCGAGACTGACATTTCACCAGGAAATGAAAACCAAACTGCTGCAGACTCAGTCCTGTCCTTCACGTCCTCTCCTACCTGGATGGAGGCAGCGTCACACTCTGAGGTGTATATATATGAACGAGGATGTGAAGATATCTTGGGACTCGTCCGTCTTCGGCCGGGTGCAGACTATTGTTATTCAGGTAGAAGTGTGTAGGAGTGTTCAACACAAATGCTGATGCAAATTTTTATTCCTTTTCACATCTGTGCTCCGGAGGAAATGAAGTTCCCGGGTGTATTCATATTGTTTAAGCCTTAATGCAGGATATATTACATAAATATCTAATATGGTGGGCTGCTGTCTTAGCAGTTTTTGTTTCCAGAGAAAGCTCCCCACACTAATGACATTTTATTAATATATTGAAGTAATAAAAACGTAATCCACTTCTCAGTCTTGTGGGGGTGTTGTTTTGGTTGTTGTTTTTTTTCCCTCTTTGAATATACCATGATTTAATAGCTTTTGCATTACAGTAAACGGCAGATATCTATTTTCCCCTCATCGCTCATTCACAAGGAAAATGTTCAGCCAAACAGTTTCTCCTTGTGAAATAGGTCACAGCATTAAGGCGGTGAGTGCAGACGGCTTGTTGCAGGGGGGGGGGGCAAAAAAAATCTGCAAAAAAATAAAGCATCACATCTCAGCGTAGCTAAGAGGTTAGAGCAGCATGTGTGTTAAAGATCCGAGAATCGACACCATTAGATATGAAACTTTACTGAAAAAGAGAGAACACACTGCACAACTGCTGCGTTGCTTCTCACAGTCCCCAGAGGATAGATGCTGTAGTTTTATGACACTTCATGCAATCATTCCTCATCCCCAAAGGACTAATCCCAGACATGATGTCATCCGTAGATCTGATGCTTTTGTCACTTTAGGTGAAATGTCTGGGAAATACCTAGCTTGGTCTATAAATGAGGATTTACATGATGAACCAGAAAATGAATCCTTGAGACTTCCCTGCCGTCTCATCTGATCCAACAACGACATTTGTGACTAAATGACACATTGAGACAACTTTCCTAGAGGATGAATCTTAATGACTTGTGTAGCATCCTTCGCAGTCCTTGAGGTAACTAACTACCGACTCCTACATCCTCCAGGTTGGGAGAGCTGGATATATTACTCGATGTGCGAACGTCAAGTAAACAGTTGACGATTTATTGTCTCACACAGGTAAAACTTAACAGTGAATGAAAAAAAACAAAGAGCTCTTTCATAAAACTTTGAAAATAAAATATAAATTCAAATGAAAGTTTCCCTCCTTTGCTGGAAAAGTTTTGCATTCAGCTCTGTTCTAAACTATTCAGTTTTCTACCAAGGTAGATTTATTTGTTTTTTTATTCTTTATATGATAATATTATTCTTATATTTCTTATCTACGCTCCAAGTGAAGTTCGGTGGTCTCTGAGGTTCTTTGGAGTGGGTCCCACAGCTGGCCACACCGTGCACCGTTCCATCCAAATCACTGGTCCCTCGAGCTCGCCTCGAGCCGTCCACAGGCTCGGAATCTGATCCAGTTCCTGATCCAGTGATAAAGAACCAAACTACACACAGTGCTGAAAACATATCCATTACTCTCTACTAAATCACATAACATTGGGTCTAGCTTCACTTTCCACGCAAAACATATGCCATATCTATACATGAATGTTAGATATAGAGCAATCAACTTAAACGAGTCTGTACTTGTACAGTACAGCACGTGAGCATTTCTAACATGAACCTATATTGTAAAATAGAGGTACTTGTCTTTTTAACTGCAGCATACACTTATTTACGAACGTTTTAATCTTAAAATACTAGTATTAACCACTAACCAATTCTTTCCTTAAAAAACAGTACTTGAGCTATGCTAGCGCTAACATGGCGCTAGCATAGCTAGCTAGCGCTAGCTGTGCTCGCGGCTAGCGCTAGCATCGTGCTAATCTATTTAGCAATCCTTTCGAAATCCGTTTTCACGGTTCACAATGATATAAAATACACCACAGTGGATTCATAAATCGGACCATAGTCCTATAACTCCGACTGGTTTAATGAGAGTATCGCTTTGAAAGGTATTTTCACATAGCAACTATCAACGAGGCCTAGCCTCTTAGCACGTGGGGCTTACCTGAGTCCTACAGAGGTTGGTTAAAACAGCTCCTCCCTCTCTCTCAGGTTCGTCGGCGCATTCCACAACCAGTTTTTCGCTTGGTCCCGCCTCATGACTGTCGCTGAATCTCTGAAACAGTGTCCTCCCACCCAGCTCCAGTCTTGTGTGTCTCAGAGGAAACGCAAATGTGCTCCGTGACCGTGACAGAGAACACAGGTTGTGCGCCACCATAGTGTCTACGGGGCCCCAGACATGAAAAAATAAAACGTGTTTATTTGTGGGGACGAAATACTAACTCACAATGTAATAGGCCGTTGTGTGTAACTGTTTGTGGGAGTTAATACGAGACACACAGGTTTCATGGTCTTCCAAAAGACGTGACTGTATTTTTTTTCAGAAACTCCTTAGCTGGCTCAAGCACAGCCACCGCACGAACGAAGGTGTACAACTTCCGGTATACACCTTCAAGATAAAATCCACAGACCGGAAACGACAAATAGTATGCGCTTGTTTGCGTGTTCAGCTGTCCAAGAATTATTAATAGTTAACATTTCGTATTTCGTGCGCCCGTTATACTGTTTGGTGGCCACAAATGCGTAATTCGTGCGCACGTTGTATTCATTTCGAAAAACTAAATGTTGATTATTAATAATTCCTGGACAGCCTAGTTAGCAAATCAAGCGCATGCTATTCGTTATTTCCGGTCTGGGGATCTATTTTGAAGGTAAACACCGGAAGTTCCTATGTTAGTGCGGTGGTTGTGCTTGAGCATGCTAATAAATGAGTTCCTGAGGAAAATACAGTCACATCTTTTTGGCAGACGATAAAGCCTCCCTGTCTCTTATTAACCTCCACAAACAGTTGTACACAACACTCATTTACATTGTGATTTAGTATTTTGTGCGCACATTATAAGTATTTTGTGGCCAAAAATAAGTAATTTGTGCGCACGATATATTCATTTTGTGGCCACAAATTAGTATTTTGTGGGAACGAATTAGTATCTCGTGGGAACCACATAATATTTTGTGGGAACAAATTAGTATTTTGTGGGAACAAATTAGTATTTTGTGCGCATGTTATATATTTTTTTCCCTCAATATTATGTCTGGGGCTCTGTAGGTGGGCATGGTGAACTCTCTTTTTTCTTTAAATCACATAAATGGGTTTGGTACCCATGTGGGTTACACTTGAAATCCCTCTAACTTAAAATTACCCATACATCAAGTGTCACCAGAGGCTGAATCCCAAGCTTTGGGTTACTCCCGCTCTCCCTATCTCTCTCTGTCTTTCTGCACCAATGTGTACAGATCTTTTATGAAGTCATTTGTGATTCTCTGAGAATGAGCTAGACGTCACCAGTGGATCGGACGTTGTTCACGTCTCCAGTGTAACATTTCAACATCCACCTGGTGGATTTTGAACTGAAATTGTCATAGTCACCAGAGGATGAGTCTCACTGACTAGGCTGACTTCTCTATCAAGTTCTACATCCAACAACGCAACTGATCCTGTGACCTCGGCCTCCACGTCATCATCACTCAACAGCACAGTGTCTCTTAAGCGTCTGCTCACACCAGAACTTTCCAAATCAAACAAACCCGAGCTGGAGCTACGACTCTTGTGATTAACGGCGCGTGAACGTCTGAGTTGTTCAGCCGCTCTCAGGGTCTGGCTGCTGAGATTTATGAGGAGGAAGTCCTCCGACTAGACACGACTATCCACTGATGAGAGCACAAACACCACATCAGCATGTTTGTCAATTATTACATCGACCTCCCCTTTCCTCACACACACACACACACACACACACACACACACACACACACACACACACACACAGCCCCTCCCCTTTGAAGCTTTCACAGACTCCCTCCGTCCACCTTCCCTCATCATGAAATTTGATTAAATTGAATGTGAGATCGCGGCGGCCATAAAGAGCCAATTAACACGGGGCAGATGTGCTTTGTGGAAACATTATTGGACATTACTCTGATGATATATGAATTTATGGGGGCAAAAACCCCTCTTTTGACTCAGTGATTGGAAAGCGACGGTGTTTGCTGCCCACACACACTTTAAGCACAGCGAGCGGTGGAGTCCACCTACTCTCTGTGTATCATAAAATGGTTATTAACCAAACAAAGGGCCACAAACTGGTGGCAGGAAATTAACGGTGGCCGGTAATTACACAGAGAGAGGAGTTCAACCCATGCAGCTTTTCTTCCCTCTTTGTCCTTCCAGGGAGAGGAAAACACCTCAGCCAAAGTGGATTTGCAAGGAGGGAGAATTCTGCCTCTCTCATATTTTATTATTTTTATATATATATATTTCATTTTATCAGCGCTCTGTCCCCCGTCACAAACCTCAGAGGTGCGCGGCAGCGTGCTCAAAGCGCAGCAGCAAGATCGCCTCGATAAAAATACCAGGAAGCCGGGGATTTCTCCTGTTCTTTTCATGTTCTCTGATCCGTAAATAAACACCACAGCCAAGTTAACACCGAGACGCCAACAGAATATCCTGCACAGGCCTGCATCCAGCGCAACCTCACCCAACACACACACACACACACACACACACACACACACACACACACACACACACACACACACACACACACACACACACACACACACACACACACAGAGTCGTTCCAATCCTAACAACTAGAACAACTAATGAGCTGTCAAAGGTCTGAAACTGAATACAGAATTAGCAGATTTAGCAGATTCCCTGGACTCCCTCGATGAGGAGGTCTCATCGTTTCACTCCTGACTTCTGCATCTGATTTAACTTCTGGTCGACTTTGTTCAGCTAAGGACTCATTTATCCAACAACACTGTTTCATTTTCAGCCGCAGTTTTCTGATAGTTCCACATGCAGACGGCAACGTTTTTAATACGACTTCCAGACATGTATGAGACCAGAACTAGAGCTGCAATAACTAATTGATAAACTGACAATTAATCGATTAATAAAAGTGATAATTGCTTAATTGATTTAAGCATTTAAAAAAAATAACTTTGGAAGGATTTTGATTGAAGTATGTGAAATCAATATTCTTAAACTTAGCTTCAAAAAACATGAGTATTTTCTGGTTTCTTTCATCCTTTTGTGGCGTTAAGAATCTTGACAGCTTTGCGTCATTTTACAACACAAACCACTAATCGATCAATCAAGAAAATATATAGTCGCTCGTTGCAGCCCTAACCAGGACTGCAGCAGTACACACCCCAGGCCAGTAGTTGGTGCTATGATACAAATGTGAATGCATACGTACACTTCCCTCCTCCATGCTGGCGAACCTGCAAACTGTAGCGTTGATGCATTTTCACATCGTTTCAGCTCGTTTGCATGTTGCATGCTGATAGAAACAGCGACAACACAAACACGTTTTGTGTTTTCACATGGAGATATTGTCTTGTTAATGAGACACTGCCATCAGAAAACATCTGGAGTACACCGGCCTATGTCCTATGTACATCACTTGTTGTTACTCTGTTGGTTTCCCTTTTCAGTTCTTAAAGGAAAAAAGAAAAGAAAAGGAAAACACGACTTTCTTTGCATGCAGCATGTCAGCCCTCTCTCTCTCATTTCTTGGTCCTTAGCTGCTCAAGGACATGAGTCGCTCGGCTTAAAGGACTGCCAGGGGCAGAGGAAGAGGAGCTGGATGTGTGCCACGGACCAGCAGCAGCAGCAGCACAGATCCCTCCTCAAGACAATTACAGATAGAAATGCTCCGCTGAGGAAAAGCCCCGAGAATCTCTGCGGGTTTAATAAAACACTGGTGTTCCCAAAAAAAAAAAAAAAGAAAGAGAGAGAGACAAATAAATAAATAAGTATGCTGCGCAGGACAAGCCCAATCCCTTGATGGGGATATAGAGGCATGAGGACGACATGCTGCAGAGACAAGAGACAGCATGGACTATGTGCTTAGTGCTTAAAGATGTAGACTGAAGGCGATCCTGGCTTGATCCCCTTTTGGATCCTTTTAAGCTCACGGATAAGACGCGGGGAGGGAAGATTGGATATTCCTCTCAGGAATATCCCAGCGACTCGTCTCGCTGGAACACACCTAGAGGCTCCAATTAACAGGACGGCCTGTTTTAAAATTTAGGGAATAAGGCCACTGCTCCGTCTGATTTTACCACCCATTTAGTTGTTCTACATAGTCGGTCTCAGGCTCTGGTTCCTGCAGCACACACACAGCCACGCTACCCTGCTCTGATAATGGAGGATGGTGTGCTATGGATATACGCTACCTCGGAAACCTTTAAGGAATTTTAACTAGGGAAGTCCCGGTCACATCTAACTTTGAGTATCTGTCGAGTCCTGATCCAACACTTTAACAATGCAGCCAGTCAGCTAACCCCACATACTATGTGTGAACGCCAGCGTGTGTGTGAGAGACGTGTATGCTGACACACAAGGTGCATTCAGGTACCATCGGAAATTTGAGAATTAGATGATCACGGTTTTTAAACTACAGTTCAGGACAAATCAGTGATCCGGGTGTTTTCCACCAGGTTCTGATCATCTGAAAATTGCCTGATAGGCCCTGATGTCCAATCAGGTGATCGGATCAGGATGACCTCACATCTTCATACAGGACAAATGATGTGAGCGGTGGTGTCCAAGAAATTCTGTATGGGGAACCTTATTCTGTTAAGGACTGCAACAAACTGTAGATCTACATTCTATGTAGATCCAGTATCTAATCAACCCCCTCTACGTTCATACAGTGCGCCTCCCTCTAATCAAAACATAAAGCCCGTACCTCTGTTAGAGTTACACCTTTACGGGATATGCACAGCTGCAAGGGGAGGCCGATAAGGGAGCGTTTAACCATGATGGAGGCTATCGATCTGCGCTACCGCAGGAGTTCACCAGAGCACCGACTCGCTCAGAGCTGCAGACAAAGACCTTTTGGTCTCCATCAGCGTGCCGTTACACCGAACAGATGTTGGGCGACGCTCCGGGCTCCGGGAGCTCTCTCCTGTCTCGCTCTGTGTGATATATTTCTGCTTTTGACACAAAAAAACAAAAAGGTCTGAGTCACAATCGCACCGGGACATCAGAGGATCCCGCCCCTAATTACGGCTCCATTATGCTGCGCAGGCATTTTCTGCGCCGTGGATGTGATCCTCTCATTTCCTGGAGAGCGTTATCAATTTTCATCACTGTTCACAGCGAGAGGCTCCATGTCCTGCAGCTCCATGACACACAATGCTCAATTAGTATCACACTGCGTGTGGTTACTGAGGAGGCCTCGGCATATGGCAAACATCATTACTGTCCACTTGAAGCGGGTGAGTCAGCAGTCAGAGCGCAGGCGGCTGTCAGAACCCAGCCGTCCTCAGAGCGCTGACAAGCAGGCATCATCAAGGTGTTTGCATGAGAGGCTGATAGAGAGACAGAGAGACTGAGAGAGAGAGAGAGAGAGAGAGAGGGGGAGGGAGAGGGGGGGGAGACAGCGCTTCTGGAAACGCTTGACCTTTCAATCTGAGGGGGAATCGGAGAACGTGGTGCTTTTGTTTTACTACGACTGCATACATGAATACAAACGGGCCAAGATCAGACTCAGACTGACGTGAAGAAACCTCTCCTCTATACAGCCAGCACTGCTCCAGGCAAACACACACACACACACACACACACACACACACACACCTGAACTGACGTTTGACGTCTGTCAAGCGTGGGAGGAAAGGAAAAAAAACAAATCAGCGCAATATGACTGAGCAACGCATGCCACCTGAATTTCCATTTCAGAGCTGAATAAAGAAATTCCTGACGGTATTCAACATAATTCAGGTAGCATGTACAGTACATTCAACTGTTGTCATGGCTCTTTGTTCTTGGAGATTCGAGCCATGGGAACGTTCTGTTCATCCATCCATCAACTCCTGTTCCTGTTCCTTCACAGTGTCTGTTTGGCTGGAGTCTATCTGTAGCTCAGACAAGGTGAGGGCAGTGAACGCACCACAAACAGGCCTCCAGTCCATCAGAGGACACACACACACACACACACACACACACACACACACACACGGTCTCACACTCACACCTGGGTACAATGTTAGAGTCTCCAGTCGACCCAGATGTTCGTGTTTCTGGACTGTGGGCTCTCCAGCTCCTTTCCAGAAACAAACACACAGATATCAGGAGAACATGTAAATTCCAGACAGAAAGAGGCTTCTTCTGACCCTGGAGTTGAGCCCAGGTCCTGAGGTAACAGTGCTACCCACATATACACTGTGCTGCCCCATTCCCCCTCCTCTCTTCATGTTTCTACTGTTTTTGTGACTGCGTGTAAACACCTTCCACTCATGCTCTCATCTCTACTACAGAATAATGCACATTCCTCCGTGAATTAAGGTTTATCTCATCTCATCTCGTCTCGTCTCAAGGCAAACATGGAGCAGCCGCTGAAGGGGCGACATTTTACATTTTAAAGGGACTCTTTCCAGCAGCAAAGCTGTGTTATTTTAGAGCAGAAAAGACACAACAAAAAGTTCCATCTGTTGGGTAGAAGCGGCTGCTGACGCCCTGGATTATCCAGAGGGAATATTCACAATAGCAGGCAGGACACATTTTCCAGTCACAGTTTTTTTTTCTTTCTTTTTTTTTCAGTGTGAAAGCCTTTTTCCCACAGGACAGCGGGGCTTCATTAGCCAGACCACTGGCTGCTCTCAGAGCTGCACAGCCTGGCTGCAGGGCAGCTCTGCTCCTGGTGGCAAAGCATGACTGATGCAATGTCACCCCGCAGAGACAATGAAATTTACATTATCACAGCCTCAGATGCAGAAAGACAGAAAAGTCCCACAGAAAAGCAGCTTATTGTCTCGGGCTCGAGGAGGCGCTGGCTGTTGCAGTGGCTGCGGGTCTCTGGAACTTTTCCCACAAATAGAGCATCAGCCCTGAGATGAATTTTAATGTCATATAAACCTGACAAGCCAAGAGGTAATAGAGCTCTGTGCTGCTACAAGAGAATCCCCCCATCACACTGAAATATGCATGAGATAAATGTTATTTAAGGGCAGATCAGCTCTGGGTGTGATGCACAGGTGCAGAGATGCTGACCAACAGCTGCAGTGGCTTCATCCTAATGCATAATAGACAAGTGACCAGATATGAACTCTAATGCAAATCACCCCGCATGACACACGGAGCAGATAGACACATGGAGCAGGGTTTCACAGAGCGTTTCTGTCCTGTTTCCAAACCTCATAAATCTGCACCTTAACTCGTCCTGTCTGGTTTCTTCTGTCTAACTTTACATTTCTCTGCTCCATCTCTGAGAAGGAGAACTGAACCGGGAAACGCACAGCATGAGCTGGCTGAGAAATGTGCTTACCTCCAAAAAGTAAGAGCAGCGGCTGAAGCGCAAAGATGAGCAACATGTTTCTTTGAGCCTTCAGGAAAACAAGAATCCGGGAAAAATATGTGCGAGCCGGAGAGGCTCAGTTCAAGGCAGAAATCCCTTTTTGCGGCATCGAGAGTCACACGTGAAAAAGCATCTTCTGTGGTGGAAACGCTCATCCAGACATGTGGAAATGAATCTGCGGAATCCAGAATAAACAGACGTGGGGGGTTTTCAGGCAAGTCCGAGGCATCTCCGCAGCTGCTCAGAGCCCAAAGAGGGATCCCCAGGCCGGGGTGCAGCCTCCTCCTCCTCCTCCTCCTCTTCCTCTGTGCAGCATCTTCTCTCTGAGCTCCAACACACTTTGCTCCGAGCCTCCTCCCAAAGTGCAGCCGCTCCTCCCTCAGCCCGCTCCGGCCAGTCTGTCAGCTCTGCCTCCTCCGCCACCAGAGGATGGAGCCCGACTCCGTCCGGCTGCAGCCCAGCATCATCCAGGCAAACAAATCATGTGTGCGAGTCGAGAAGTTAAGGTTGCACACATCCACACCCAGACCCGGGTCCGTCAGGGCTGGAGGGGAACTCCGAGTGCAGGTGCCCGGTGTGTGCGGTCACACTGTGCTCAGGTCCAGACGGAAGCCCCCACACTGCCTGCATGCGCCATGCAGACTGGCTGCAGGTTGCACAGCTGCAGGTTTTCAGTGCGCACTGAGCGCGTCAGGGGGAGCGCAGAGCCAGAGGAGCGCACCTGGAGGACAGCGTGTGTTCGTCTGTGTGTATGTGTGTGTGTGTGTGTGTGTGTGGCCGCAGCTGCACAGGTCACGGCTGGAGGTGCAGGAGGAGGAGGGGGGGGAGAGAAGGAGGAGGTCTGAGTGGAGGAGACGCACGTGCATCTGCAGGGAACACCAGGTGGAACTAGTTGCATGTACATCCAGGCTCCAGGCTGCAGCGCTGCGTCTGCAGGACTCGGACCGACCTGCACTCGAAAACCTCAGCGTCCTGGACCTGGACACTCCTGAGTCTTCCCGTTTGCCCCTTGCGGACAAACCTAAATGGAGCGAGTTTAAAAGTTGTTATCGGACATGGCAGATTGATCTCGCGATTGCGTCACTCGGCGGACAACAACGCCCCCTGGTGGCAGCGATGGGGAAGTGGTCAGAGCAGAGCGAGGATGAGATCAGAAATCTGAGGGATTGGAGAGAGACTGAAACAGATGGAGGGATCACACGGCAGAGCGATGGTTAGTTCTGCTGGCTCACAGCAAGAGGGTCACTGGCTCGAATTCCCCGATCCCGGTCCCTCTAGTTTCCAAAACATCCACGTTAGGGTCAATCAGAGACTCTATATGTGTAGAGGAGCAGGTAGGGAGGGCGAAAACAGCATCTTGGAGATTACATCATGTTACAGTCAGAGACAAAGTATTTCCAGCATGTGTGAAAGTGTGGTTCTATGGTTTTCTCCCATATTTAAAAAAACTAAATGTTCAGGTCAAGAGGAGAAGCTGAACTGGTCCTAGGTGCAGAGGCGTAGATGGAGGGTGGGACAGGTGGAATAGGTGGGATTCGACCCATCCAGATTCAAATGCACTTCGATCCATCCCCCTCACTTTAGGAAAAGATCTGCTGAGAGCTTTGTCCCACCTGGTTCAAAAAATCTGCACCACTGCCTCGGTGTGGGCCACACCTGTCCAGCTTCACCTGGTTCAGCTTCTCCTGAGTGCCTGGTCTATGTGTGTGTGTGTGTGGCCTGTGTGTATTCACCCCTTTGTTCCAACACTACCATGATGGACACACTGCTATACATATACCTGAGGGTTACACACTCGTTTCAGCATCCATCCTTCTACACAGCTTGGCTTTACGACTCATGATTACAGTTTCCTCAATTTTAAACGATTTCCTGAGACTCCAAAATCCAATTGTTGCTGCTGATGAATTCATCAAAAAACAGGAAAAAAAGAGAGGAATAATCTCATCTCGGAAAATTGAATTAAACACAGTTTATTACTGTAATCTGCTGATTGATTAAACCGTGAGCCGCGTGGCAGCTTTTCCTCCGGCGAGGCCAGATGGTGTTTTGAAAGGAAAGATAAAAGAAAGATTCATGAAGACGAAACGCACACGTACGGAGACGAGTCGCCCGCGGCGTCGTCCTCCCTGTCTGTGTCACTGCGCTCGCTGTGATCAGCGGAAGGTGTGGACCCCGGCATTAAGTTTGACGGCTGTTGTTGGAGTTTAGCACAAACACTCCGTGCCGCTTTTAGACGAGAGGAACATAATTAACTCTGCAGCGTCATCTGCAGAGGGGAGCAGAAAAGATTGGACTCTGCTTTCAGCCGTGTTCTGTGGAGACGCAAAACTCCACAGCTCAGGCAAATGGTGTGTGTTTTAGTCATATCCATGCAGATTTTTTTTGGAGAAATTGAAGTGTATCAGCAAAGTGAACCTGGAAGGAGCCTGGAACAGCTTTCACGGCCTATACTTTGACTGTGCTGGGAGAGTGTGCAGTAGTTATGGCTGAAAAGCAAATCACCCAGAACACCACTTACACTCAGACAGAGAACATGACTGCGGTTCATTTTCCTGGGAGGCGGCGGCGGGGGGGGGGGGGTTGAAGATGTTTGCAAAAATTTCTGACCTAAAGCACAGTTATAGACAGCTTTTTCTCCTTTTTTATGTCAAATTCCCATCTCCTCCTGCGAGCTTTTCCTTGTGAATGTGAGCAGCTATCATGGAAACAAACGCACTCGGAGCAGCTGCAGAAAGCATTAGAGGTGTTGTAGAGGGAGGTGGTGTAGAGGGGGGGGGGGGTGTTGATGTGGAGCTGTCACTTCCCCGGCTGTAATGGTGGGCTGGAACATCGCTCACACAAAGGCTGGGAGACGTCCAGGAGTAGTCCGAGACTCAGACAGATCCCTTGAAGCCCACGCTACCCCGAGGTCTGGAAATCAGAGGGAGCCCCAGCAGAGCCCGAGAGGCTCAGGTTCCCCCGCCTGTCGCTGGACTCATTAAAAAAAAGTAGCCGGAGCCCCCGCTCAGCTCTGCACATGGTAAGTCCATTTCCCGGGTTAAATTACCGAGATACCGGGGCTGCTGGAAAAACTCACTCACCATCCATCTTCCTCCGCACGATGATGAGACACTTAAGGTTTCAGTGGGTGGAGGGTGGGGGGGCTTTTCAGGCCGAGCACAGGAACTGGTGCCAGAGTTTAAAAAAGGCAGCAGGACGAGTGATTGTGTCTGGGCTGATGTGATGTTTCGTCTCCCAACCGCAGGTCTGAACACTTTGATGTCTGGAGAGAAAAGGTCTCGAGTCTTTGATGTCTCAAAAGAAAAAAAAAAAACGAAAAAGATCTGGAAGCTTTCAAACTTTGGAAAAGAAAAAAAAAAACGCACAAGCGACCGAAATGTCAAACACATGAAGATAGAGAGAACTGCTTTTTCACTCTCAAGAAGACAGCTATCGCCATGTTTCTACTCTGGAATGTCAGGCGGCTTAGTTTCCTGCAAGGACACACACACACACACACACACACACACACACACACACGCACACACTTTTCTGTCAGGAACACCGAGCGCGGGTCAATATTTATCTTTTGCAGGATATTGAGGTATGAAGTGTGAGGAGACGCGCTCTGGGAGTCCCCCACAGTCACCCCGTGACCTTCGGCAGCTCTCTGATGTATGTGCCCGCCCCCGTCCTCCTCGCCGCTCATAATGAATCGTCCCTTGTGTCTTCTTCTGGGTGGCATCTCTCATCCGTGACCTTAACCAGCCCGAGCGGCTTGTCCTCCAGTCAGCCGGTCGACAGGAGGGCCCAGATTCATCACCACCTTTCATTCTCCTCCCCCGGCCTATCTGATCTATGGACGCATTAATAATAAGTGCTGCAGAGTGCCCGGTCGCCCTCTGCGCCCTGCCCACCCCCAGCCGGCACAGATTACCAGCAGCCATCCACAGCCCATTAAAACTGTATTTACTTATCAGCCTCTCTGGGGCCGTCGCTCTGTTTTCAAGAGTGATGCCTCGAGGGGAGGCGCAGAGCGACCTTCCTCCTGCCCACACTGCTGTAAGTCACGGGTTCAGAGCAGGACTCGTCCTTCCTCTCGCTGCTAAACTCTGAGAGCGATCAGACCGCGTCTCCGTAACGAGAAGCTATGGTAGGCTGGTTTCATCAGACAACTACGGTCTGGTTCTGCACAGATCTGGCACCTTTTCATGCAGGATTTACACTGACACACATGATGATGAGACTTAGACAAGTAGACGTGACTTATCGTGACCTCAGTTTCTAGGAAACTAAACAAATATCAACCTTAGAGACTTGAACATTTTCTGGACCAAACAAAGTCTTGGAAGACTTCATCTTGGCCCTTGTTGAGTGCAGATCAGCGTTTTTCACACATTTCATCTGTCAGTCACACATCAGCTTCACCCTGATTGGCTGTCTCGCCTGCCACTCACATGAATGATCGTGAGACTTGTTACAACTCAACATGACTTCCCACAACTTTATTTGTCTAGCTGTGACTTCACTAGGCACTCTCTCTTGTAAATCAGACCCTGCATCACATTTGTAAATGAGACCCGGGGGTTTCGTGATCTGTTTAAATAATGATTTAAAGAAATAAAACGTTAAATGTTCCAAACTGAAGTAAAACTAAAAGCAGCACCTGCAGCTATGGAGCGAGGTGTTGGAGACTGATGAAGAACCAGGAGCACGTAGCCTGACTCGGGTGGCAAAATCCTGCTACCAGAACCCCTGAAGCTCTCCAATTAACATCTTTTATCTCTGTATCAGTGGAAACCCTGTAGAACAAGAGGTGTACATTCAGAATGAGCACACAGAGACTGAAGTTAATGATGCAGAGAATTAAATATATCGACGTGGTTCTGTGTCTGTGGTTCTCAACATTTTGTTTTTATTGCAACGTTGTTTCATTCATTATCGCTCCGTAAAGCAATTCAATACCCCCAAAGCTATGAAATGTGCTGTACAAATAAAAGTACTTTGTGTTGCCTTTCATCATGAAGGATTAGACTAGACTTCAAGTATTTCAAACCTAAAACGTCCCAAACCTGAGATACAAGAAAAATAATGAGTGTTGCACCATATCTGATCCATCTGGCAGTAGGTCTAATGTCACAGTTACATAAGTGAATTATACTTCAGTGTTTTATTGTGTTACAGTGCATCTGTTGCATACAAAGGGGCAAACAGGCTGCAGTTCCTCTAGTGGCCACTGGAGGCGAACGCGAGTCAATCCTCATATATCAGCGCAGTAAAGTGCCCAGCTCAAGAGCAGAAATCCACGTTTTTTCCAGCTATGTGGCGATAAAATGATGGCAGTCTCCACAGGCTCCAGCTCCGCCCTCGCTCAGCCCAGGACCCCGACCGTACAGGCTCCACACACGTGGTTTGGATTACGGTGGAGCTGAGGCTCCTCTGAACAGGACACAGGCTCCTTTGAAAGCCCACCCTGAGGCGTTTGAGTGGAGAGCTTATTAAAAAATGTCCACTTTTCCACACATTAAGGTTCTTGAATTTGAATCAGTAGCTTTACGTCTCACTGAGTGTCCACAACACTTGAATTGGAGTCACACGTTCATTTCTTCCCATGCTTTGTGCCTAATCAGTGTAGCAGACTCTTCACTCTCACATTCAGATGTAGGGCCAATTTAGAGTATCCGGTCGACTTAATCATGCATGTTGTCAGCCTGTGGGGGGGAAACCGGAGTACCTGGAATAAAACCCACACAGGGGAGAACATGCAAACTCAACACAGACAGAAAGGCTCTCAGAGCCAGGTCCTTCTCGCTGGGGGGCACCAGAGCGATCATTAACATTAATCTTGGATAAATGGCGGAGGCACCTCTGTGAAAACATCATTATTTTCTGTATGTTTGCAGCCGTTTTTATCATCTGTTCACGCGAGGTGAGAATCGGGGGATTAAATGTCGCGTTTTTGTGAAGACTGGGCCTTAATTACTGGTGCAGCTGCACGGACTAATAGATCTGTTGATGTACGATCAATTAACGAAACAATACGCAACTATCTCAGAAATGGAGAAGCTGTGGGACGTTAGTTTCATCAGAAACACCCCAGATGCTCCTTTACAGCCTTTTTGGAATCCACTATTGCGCTGTGGGGATGCTACAGTCAGCTTCTGCCCAGACCTGGCACCCTTTCATGCTTATCTGGCAGGATTTACACTGGCAACAAGACTTATTACAACTGGACACGACGTACCACAACTTAAGATGACAACACAACTACGATTTGTTCATTTTAGTGCTGAAAGAAATATACATATACACGCAGATGACATCCGCTGTTTTAAAGGAGCCTGTGACTTGTTATCACAGCATTAGTCAGCGCTGGAGTTCACACAGATGAGGATGTTTCCCTGTTTGTGAAACAGACAATCGAGGAGGAGCCGCGCTCCGCCTGGCGTGTCTGAGTCACGGCCTGGCTCGTCGTGCCGCGGTCGTAGCGCCGTTCTGTTTGAGTGACAGCTGAGCAATCACGATAACGTAAATGGGACAAGGTGAACTCTCCTCATTCTCCCTCACAGAGACAGTTATTTCTTATCAGCCCGAATGTGTCACAGTCTACTTTGGGTGTGCTTAACTTCCTCTGACCTTTAAAAAAAAGGAAAAGGTGTGTGTGTGTGTGGCGGGGGTGGGGGGAGGGGGGGGGGGGACTGATTATTTCCATCCACAATCTTCACACAGCAATATGCCGTGGGCACAAAAGGATGGGCCGCCGACCTGCCGCTCTGATAATTCCTGCTCGGTGCAGAACTGAGGGGAGCCGCGCTACAATGGCTCGGTTATCGTCGCTCCGCATCCACCTTCACCTTCAGCCTGGCTGCTCCTCCACCTCTCACCTCACCAGGGTCTCCACACGCCTGCTCTGGTTGAGTACCTCTGCAGGTGGGTCACAGCCGTGGTAATTAACCTCGGCTTTATGCGCCTCCTTCCACGGGGCTTCACACTGCAGCTGCTTCAAGGGAGCTCAGATGGTTCTATGTGTTAACAGAGAAGCTATGGAACACTGGGGCCTATGCCGATCTGGCAACCACATATAGGCTGTACCTATAGCGGACACATTAGTACATTTAAAAAGGACTGGGAATGGATACGTTTGAAATAGACTAAGAGTATTTGTCTTAAGGATATCTTGAGGAGCTGTCACATATTACACTCTGTTTGAGCACAAGTCTGGCCCCTTTTATTTATTCTGATCTGGCGCCCTAATGTAATGTATTCTCTGATTGGCTGTCTCTCCTGCCACTCACATGAATGATCATGTGACTTTATGTGCCTCTACGTGACTCTGTGTTCCTCAGAAGCTCCTCAGCTTGTTCTTATTCACTTTTTGATAACTGGAGTTCTGCTGCAGTTATGGAGCGATGCTCCACACCCAGCCTGAGATGTTGGAGCCCGATTCAGAGAAGCAACCAGAGACTGAGGAAGAACCAGAGGAGGAACCAGAGACTGAGGAAGAACCAGAGGAGGAACCAGAGACTGAGGGGGAACCAGAGGAGGAACCAGAGACTCAGGAAGAACCAGAGGAGGAACCAGTGACTGAGGAAGAACCAGAGGAGGAACCAGAGACTGAGGAAGAACCAGAGGAGGAACCAGAGACTGAGGGGGAACCAGAGGAGGAACCAGAGACTGAGGGGGAACCAGAGGAGGAACCAGAGACTGAGGAGGAACCAGAGGAGGAACCAGAGACTGAGGAGGAACCAGAGGAGGAACCAGAGGACTGAGGAGGAACCAGGGGAGGAACCAGAGACTGAGACTGCTGCAGACTCTCAGTCTCTGTCCTTCATGTCCTGACCTACCTCCTACCTGGAGGCATATACATAGATAAAGATATAGATATAACAGTATGTAAACCATATACGGTTTGTGTCACACTCGTATTTTACATCAGGCTCTGTCCTCTGAGTTTCATCCAGACTAATACTGGAGCGAGGACATTATGATGTTTTTGGACCTGATGCACATCTTTGGCTGGTTATGGAGTCATTACTCAACAAAGCTAAGGTAGAAACATCGTTATATTCTAGGCCCTGGTTTGATGATATGTGAGCTCGCCTGACAGAAAAAACCCAAACAGGTCTAAATGTTTAATATATTCTTATTTTACATGTGGTATTCTGGTGATCGGAGGCACAAGACGGTCACATCTATCACCCGGGGAACAAATGAAAGTCTCACTGTGTCCTGCTTCCTGTCACCTCAGGAGGAAATGTGAACCAGATAAATGATGGCCTTGTTTCAAAAGAGGCTCAATTCACTGCCAACAATTTGCGGCCAACAAAGTAATTCCGATACCGCTCTTAGTATTGATAGATGGGACCTAAATTTAATTTTAAAAGCCCATCTACTCCTGAGGTGTACAGAAATGGAGCTGCAGTTATGTTGGGGCCCTCGATTCAGCTAAAAATTAGACGAGTGGAAGAGGACAAAGACTGATATTTTTGACAAATTTTCCAGAGAGTCCTGCAATTTCCTCTGGACACCTGTAATCCCCGTGAATTGTTTCATCACACATGGCTTTGAGGGAGGTTAAATTACTGTATCAGTATAAAACGTCTGTAACTTTCTGGGCTCAGCTTTTTTTTTTTGTCTGTGCAGCTAAATTGGAAAGTTTGCAGAGGATTGGAGCTAAAACACAGCATGGCATCTCAGTAGTTCCATTCATACAAACTTTGCATTTTCCATCCAGTCTCTCTGGGAGAATTCAAACAACAGTGGCTGAGTGATATTCATGAACTTGCCCAAGAACTTCCATTAATGCTAAGCCTCAGAACTGGATAGCGGTCCCTGCAGCTGCAAAAAAAACCCAAAACAGTTCACTATTTTAAGTCATGGCCAATCACTGGATGTGCCCCCCCCCCCCTACTGTTCCTGTTGTCTGACAAGACACAGTGTGCTCTTGTGACCACGGGGCGGCAAAGGTACAAATTAACTTGAGAGGGGAGAAAAGAGATTGCTTCAGCAGGGGAACCCCGACAGGTGTGTGTGCACACAGACACGAGAACTAATCACAGACAGATTTGTAAACGCAGAGGTAAAGTAGATTATTCATGAGCACACGGCACGAGAGTCGAGAGCAAATTGAGTGTGTTCACAGAGCTGAAGACGCTGCGACTGCATTTAGAGGGATCCTAGATCGAACTGTTCAGGGAACAACGCTCTATTGATCAGTCGATGTGGATGAGAAAACAATAATTGTCTCGAAAAGTGACAGATTAGAACGAAACCACATCATGAGGATGGAGCTCCGCGTCCTGTTTCACGCTCCACGGGAGGAAACAGGCAGGAATCTGCACATGCTGCTTCTTGTTGGCCCGCATCTACGTTCGCATGATGTTTCCCGTAAAACGGCGCTCTCATGCACGATGACAGATGTGCGCCCACGATCCCCAGCTCTGAGACTGCACTGCGGTGCTGCCACCTAAAGACAGAGCTGCAACCAGCAAACTGCACCGAGCTGCAGGCCTCACATCAGCACTGTTCCTGACTCCTGACCGATACTGCACATCTGACATTACTTTAATACGTTTTACTCTCCATAATCTGCTGTTTGCATGATGTGTTAGGGACCGTATCAGCTTCATATTAACTGGTGGCATGGTTCACTCTGTTTTTAAGGAAAATTATGCAATGAATCATCATCATTACAACACATTTCCAGTGGCTCCACAATAAAAAAAAGAAACATAATCATAAAAGACACACAGCGCTGTTCTTTATTAATATGATGTAACAGCGACAAAGTAAACATATACAGTATTTGTGCATGAATCGCCTGGACTGTATTGATTTAAAACCAGTGGACTCGCATATATTGTTTAACAGATAAAAGCACAAAGAGCATAAGAGTGTACATCACAGCCGCAGACAGATGCAGCTACAAAAAGACATTTTGTGAAAATTTCTGTTCCAAACTCCGCATGTTTAAAACATCCTCCTTGTGTTCATTCAATTTACCGTTCAAACAAAAAGCATTTCATTCCTTTCACTGGTGGTTAAACAAAATAAGTTGAACTAATTTGTCTGAAACGGAAAAGAAAACGTTTTCTCTTTGACTCCCAGAACATGACACAGTGTGTCGGCCGGAGCACATGTTGTGTTAAAACGCACCGTCATTAGCATATGTTGTGTTCAGAACCAGACACACAGATGTGTTAAGAAAGACCTCGTTTGTGGGAGAGCACTCGTCGACGGCTCTCCAACTGAGCCATCTGTCAGCAGAAGCAGGCACAGCAGGGCTGTCGCTGCCGAACGGGACAAAGGCGACTGTTAACCACCAGATGCTGTCAGCTTAATGGAGGAGTTGTCAAAAAAAAAGGAAAAAAAAGGGGAAAAAACATCTGAAAACTGCTGTCTTGCGAGCCATATGGACAGACTAAACTTCTTAGAGCTGCTGTGGAGGTGGTAAAATATTTTTTTGTTCTGTTTTTTCTTGTTTTGTTACGACATCAAACATGAAGATGCTGATCAACGACGATTCTGTTGTGGTTGGTTCAACGCGACAGAACATGTGAGAAACGTCGAGTGGTTTTGTTGGCGATTTAAAACATTAGGCTGCAGAGAAAAACTGTTTCTGTTGGTAAAACATGCCGTCTGCCATATGTTCACAGCTGCTAAGAGGGAATGTGCTTTGAAATACTGCTGTTTTCCACATAAAATCTTTATAAGTATTCAACATTTTCCCAGTTTAATGATTTAGTTGATAACTGGTCTCAGGCCAAACACAATAGAGTTACTAATGCTAATAATAATGTAACTCCACAGGTGAGCTCCTTCTTCTTCAACTAATGTTCACACCGGGCTTTCTAATTAGCTTTCTATTCTCTGCCAAGACTGCTCCAAACTGCTCATTTGTCACAGTATGCGCATGCATACATTCTGTGCAAATGCAAGTGAGCACTCTGAATACTCAGAGTTACTTTGTAACTTAAAGGTGTAATGCAGGGGTCTCACATAGTGTAGCAATGGCAGGATTCACACACCATTCACTCACATACCTACAGGCAATACTGAGCCTGCAAATCATGCATGTGTTTGGCCTGTGGGAGGAGACCAGAGCACCTGGGGGAAACTCACGCACACACTGGGGGAACATGCACATTCACCTACTTGCTCTGAGGCAACAGCGATATTGTTTACATTCATTTTGGGTAAAGCAGGTGGGCATCGTAATGGAAAAAAATAGTTTCTGTATGTGTGAGCAATGGCTCAACTGTGGCTCAGGGGGAGCGTGGTCACCTGTGGATTAGACGGTTCTATCCAAGCCTCTTTCACCTTACATGTTGAAGTGTCATCAGGTAAGACTGTGTGTGAATGGTTAGAGCTACCTGCTAACTTAGGGACTACCTGTAGAAATTACACACACACACACACACACACACACACACACACACACACACACACTGTTTTTGTGGATTGCTTTCATCTATTAAGTGTTTCAACACCTTAAATCTCACTTTTTTAAATCATGGTTGTTTTGTTGCACGAGCATATTCATTTAAAATCTATGTTGTTTAGGGCCGGAGCGTGAGGCGGAACCACTGGGGTGTAGCTCGGCGGAACCACTGGGGTGTAGCTCGGCGGAACCACTGGGGTGTAGCTCGGCGGAACCACTGGGGTGTAGCTCGGCGGAACCACTGGGGTGTAGCTCGGCGGAACCACTGGGGTGTAGCTCGGCGGAGTCGGACCGGAAGCGCCGTCGGACCGCTGTGGGAGCGCGGCTTGCTTTTTGTTTTGTTTTGAAGAAATTGATCAACAGTGGGTGTCTTTACTTTCCTCCTCTTCTGGGTGACTCCTTGTGTTTGTTTCAAATGATTTAACCTCTAAATCATCCCCATTCACAAAGAGACAGAGAGCGAACAGTGACATTAATCCAGACTTGGTACTTAGCTCTTCATGCTAACGGTGGCTAACAGCCAAACTTTTCACTCCCATTCATCAAAACATGATGTAACATGTGCAGTAGGACACTGAGCATAGCCTGCGTCCTGTGCGCTAAATAACCTCTGTGTTTGGTTGTAAGTCAGCGTGTGCGTCGTTGCAGGGAGGTGTCTGCACGGTGGAGATAAGGCTGTGACCGCAGCTCCCACCCATCCTCAGCCTGGAGGTCTGACGGCGTGGAGCCACCTGCAGCTACTGCCCTGGGTCGGTACCGGTACCGGTACCAGGAAGATCAGCAGTCATGCCTTTCCTTCACGGGTTCCGCAGGATCATCTACGAGTACCAGCCGCTGGTGGACGCGGTCATGTGCGTTGCTGGACTGGAGGAGGAAGACATAGGAGCTGAGCAGGACAGGTGTGTAGGTGGGGGGGGGGCTCAGCAGGACAGGTGTGTGTGTGTGTGTGTGTGTGTGTGTGGGGGGGGGGGGGGGGGGGGGGGGGTTCAGCAGGACAGGTGTGTAAGGGTGGCGGGAAAGAAAGAAAGAAAGATAAAGCAAACTTTGAAGTTTTGTAACCAACGCCTTGCAGCTTCAAGTCTTCAAGTTGTGGTGCCCCCAGGACCTCGGACAGAGCCTCTCCAAATGTGTCGACAATATTAGTATTTCTTCAATGCAGTATTGTAAATATAATCTGTATATCCCACAATACATAATAATAATTATACATATTTTTATATTTCCCCTTGTCAGTTTATGTGCACATACAAGGAATGCATAATTCTGGGATGTGTAGGCTGTTTCCACCACACCCTTCCTCACTTACGTTTCATGCTCTTTCACTAACTGTGCCCCTCTCTACTCCCATGGTCGTCCCATGGGGATAAATTAAGTTTTCTGAACCTGAATCAGAGGAAGAGGCAGCAACAGGTGTGAGATGAGAGTGCAAAGATTACAAAGGCGCAAACCTTTAAGTATTCTATGTTTAGAGATACCAGTGTGTCAGAGAGTAAAAATGAGCAGAAAATGATGGGAAATTAAACAGTTTTACATCAGTTAATGGTTTCAGATCATACATTTAGGTGTGGACCCAAATAATATATTGGACTGTTGTAGTTTATTTATGTTTCATAGAGTTTGATGGTAGTTTGATGAAGTGTAGGTGTCGAGATGGCATTGTCAAAAACTGGGACTTGGTCCAAAAACATGCATGTTAATCCTGAACACTTTAAACTGCCTGAGTGACCAAGAAGACACAAATCCAGATCTAGGAAATGTCATCTATGTGAGTTCTTTTAGCTCTGACTGGAGCCTGGAGGTGTCCTGATCAAACTGCCTGTCTGCCCTGTGTGCAGGGTCCGGGACCCCGGGGACGAGTCGGCTCGCTGCGGCTCTCTGGTGGAGCTGCTGGAGAGCGAGTCGCAGTCTGAAGTGTTTGCAGAAGGCATCAGTTACTCCCTGATCAAGGTGGCAGAGCGGGGACTGATCCACGCCGCAGAAATCCTCCTACGCTACGGAGCTGACGTCAACTTTGAAGGTGAGAGTCAAGGTGTGCAGCCGACAAAACCTTTAGCAAAGTTACAACCTCCTGAAATAGAGGAGAAGTCGGCCAGAGAAGCCCATCCACTAATGCGTGTTAGTCAGGCTGTTGCACGCTTGCCCTACATTGCATCATGCATAATGCAGCATCTCTGGGAGAGTTGGGCACAATGTGACTTGTACATTTAGGTTCCACACAACATAAGCGAGCAGAGTAAGCTGTCGATCAGCAGAAATGGCTGTCGATAGCTTTCTAACTTTTAAATGTTGGAGCTTTGATAAGTTTAATAGTGATGCTTAGTGTTTGTGCGGCTCTCTGCCTTCTGCACATCAATTTTTCAGGAGAAATCAAGACAAATATTGAGCTGCCACTTTCACAGTTTACACCAAGAGCTGCTTCCTCTAATGGAGCAAAGTGTCCATTTTCTCCTGAGAGGATTACTCTGCGTGGCAGAGGATGCAGAGGAGCGCGCCGCCTGTCTGGATGCTGTGATGAAGATGCCAGAGCTGGTGCACACTCTGCTGTGGTGACCTCTGCTGGTAGCAGGAACGTCTCTCCCCTGAGACATAATTAGGGAATTCTGGCAGAGGCTGCTTCATTCATCTTTTACATTTCTTGAATGCCTCTTTCCAGAAAGTTAACACTGACAAACGCTTCCACAATATGGGAAAAATGTGCAAAAGTGTTCAAGTTTCTCTAAGGAGAGGCTGTGGGAAGTAACCCAATTAATCACAGTTTTACAGATCATTTGTTAGACGGGTCACATTTCCTACATTTTGTTTTGTTTTGCAATGATCTTTTCTTTTTTTAACATACAAAATCATCTACATTCATCATCTTCAAGCCTTCTCCCTCGGCTCTGCCTTCCAACAGCTTGTTTTTACTGTTTTTCCAGTTTTGTTTGAATACAACTCAAAAGTTTCCACCTAAACCTTAAAATAATTGACATTTTGCCAATATCAAGTGTAAGACAGACCAATTAGTGAGCTTTTATCATTACTCCTCCACGTTTGTCTGACAAACGTAGGTAGCAGTAGCTACTCTTGGTCCTTTCTTGTCTGGTGAAGATGAAGTTTCTGAAGCAGGTTAGTCTCAGCTCACAAAGGCGACGAGTTGCAGGTGTGACGTGTTCGGCCCACAAAGAACTTGAGCAGAGATTTTTATTTGCTCAGATTAATGATTGATAATCAGGACAAAGAGCCAAAGCAGAGCTCCAGCCCCGGCCCCGGCTCCGCCCTGGCCCCGGGCCCGGCTCCGGCTCCGGCCCCGGCCCCGGCTCCGGCTCTGGCTCCGGCTCCGGCTCCGGCTCCGGCCCCGGGCCCGGCTCCGGCCCCGGCTCCGGCTCCGGCTCCGGCTCCGGCTCCGGCTCGCTCCCTCAGCTTACCAAGCCTCAGAGCGTTGACCCGCAGAGCTGCCTGCTTCCTTTACCTGTAAAAACACAAAACTACACCATGAAACTAACACAGTGAGTTTCAGCCCCAGTTTCAGCTTCGCCAGCTGAACGAATGAATGCGGCCATTTCATTTTCATTTGAGCTGACAACTAATCGATTAGTCGACTGTCAATCGACAAATACAATAAGCAAAAACATTGTTTGAGAACGTCAAACTTCTCTTAACGACTAAAAAAAGGTGAATATCTTCTGGTTACTTTAGTTCCGTGGGTCAGATAATTGAATCAAAAAAAGAATCTGATGACTTGATCTTGGCCTTTGTGAAACAGGCATCAACAGTTTCTACAGTTTTGTTCCTTCCCAGCTGATCTGAGGTCTGTTGTACGGTTGTGCTCTATAGATGTAATTGCAAACTGTGTCGGCACGACTTTGACAGGTCTCCCAGGAGTCTTAAACAGATGATACCCTGAGTAAGAGCTAGTCAGCTCCCCATGTGCCTGTTCCTCCTCTGCAGACCCGGTGTCTTACTACAACCCTCTGCACATCGCCGTCCTGAGGAACCGGCCCCGCATGGTGCGGCTGCTCGCCAGCCACGGAGCCGACATCGAGAAGAGAGACCGGGTGAGGCCGGGCCTGGGTTCACAGCTCCTTCTCCTCTGTTTGCCTCTCATTGTGCCTGAGATAACGCAGACCCTCTGCCTGGTAGATCCATGAGAGCAGCCCTCTGGACCTGGCCAGTGAGGAGTGTGAGCGGCTGCCCTGCCTGCACACGCTGCTGGACATGGGAGCCCAGGTCAACGCCCGGGACAAGCACGGTACGCCGAGCCCTTCAGAGGCGTTCCGCCCTCTGACGCTTGTCCTGATCTGTAACACCGCTGCTTGGTTCTGGTCTCTGAAGGCAAGACGCCGCTGCTCCACGCCCTGGCCAGCAGCGATGGACTCACCGTGCACAACACAGAGAACATCCAGCTGCTGCTGGAGAAAGGTACAACACGCACAACACGCCTCCAGCTGCTCCAGAAGACCAGCAGCACACTAGTGAGACGAGACCAACCTCTGTCTGTCCCACTGAGGCACTGACCGCAGCATCAGACAGCAGAAGAAGAAGAGCAGCAGAGACTTGAGGAACAACATATAGGATAAAAACAACAGATGATGCATTAAAGGACATGAAAGCCATTCTGAGATGACTGTACTGCAGAGGACTCCTGCAGCATGGAATAGTCGTAAAATGAGGAAAATACTGAGTAACGTTACACAGCTCTAGCAGCTGAAACTGGAGCAAAACTAGTTCTTTGATCCAGGAGCATGATGTGAAACTGCAGGATGGTTACTCCCACATTTCTTTGACAGGATCAGGTTTTTGTTTATTTGAGGGGTTAACAACCAGCGTGCCATCAACTGAGAAGGACAAACCTTTACTGCTCATTAAAGGAGACCTAGAATGGAAACATTAATACTTGAACTATTTCTTTCTGTTTCTGAACCAAGATGGAAAGCAGGTCCAAAAACAAAATAGCATTCCCTACAGTGTCTGGTTCCTCCTCAGGTTCCTCCTCAGTCTCTGGTTCCTCCTCTGATTGTGGCTCCAACATATCAGGCTGGATGTCTACGCACAGTGCTGTTCCATAGCTTCTATGTGAACATAGTTCCAGTAGAAACACACTGATCGAGCGTTCCCTCCAGCCCGTCGTGTTCTGTTGAGTGTTCTGAGCGATCTCGGCCTGTCGTCCTGTGTGCAGGCGCGGACGTGAGCGCGTCCACGGTGGACGGTGAGACGGTGGAGTCGTCGGTGGTGTTCCTGGTGAAGGAGGCGCTGGAGGCCAGCGAGCAGGACGCGGTGGCCATCGGCTGCTTCTGCCTGCACATCGTGCGGCTGCTGCTGCAGCACGGCGTGGAGCCCAGCCGCTGCTCCGAGGACGGCGAGCCCTGCCTCACGCGCACCAGCCTGGAGCACTTCGACCTGCTCTTCCCCCTGGCCGTGCTGCTGCTGCAGAGCGGGGCGGCGCCGCGCTGCGGCCGCCACCGGCCCCCCTGCTGGTCGGGCCCCGCCCTGCTGCTGCGCCGGCTGCACGCCGCCCTGCGCCGCTGCTCGGGCCCCGCCCACGCCGCCCAGCTGCTGGAGCAGGCCGAGGCGCTGCTGGACTGGGCCCGGGTGCAGACGCCCGGCCTGCGGCTGCCGGCCTGGCGGGCCCCGCCCCCCCAGGACGCCCACCCCTACAGCCAGGAGGTGCTGGAGCTGCAGGCCCGGGCGGAGGAGCAGCAGGCCAGCCCCCCCACCCTGCGCTGCCTCTGCAGAGCCTTCATCCGGGGCCACCTGCAGCCCTGGCCCCTGGACCGCCGCGTCCAGGCCCTGCCCCTGCCCGACAGGCTCAAAGACTTCCTGCTGCCGGAGCGGACGTACTCCCCCAGGCCGGGCTGGAACCGCTTCAAACCGCAGCCCGACCGGGCCTGAGCAGCTGGACCGGGCCTGAGCAGCTGGACCGGGCCTGAACAGCTGGACCGGGCCTGAACAGCTGGACCAGGCCTGAGCAGCTCGACCAGGGCTGAGCAGAACAACCAGGCCTGATCAGCTGGACCGGGCCTGATCAGCTGGACCAGGCCTGATCAGCTGGACCAGGCCTGATCAGCTCGACCAGGCCTGATCAGCTGGACCAGGCCTGATCAGCTCGACCAGGCCTGAGCAGCTGGACCGGGCCTGAGCAGAACAACCAGGCCTGAGCAGCTGGACCGGGCCTGAGCAGCTGGACCGGGCCTGAGCAGCTGGACCGGGCCTGAACAGCTGCACCAGGCCTGAGCAGCTGGACCGGGCCTGAGCAGAACGCCTTACACAACATCTGCCTGTAAACAAACAGACCTGGGCAGCAATGCTCTGTCTGTGACTTTAAAACAGACTGGACAGACAGGGGGCTGCCGTGGCCCCAAACCTTCTTCACATCAGCCAGTACTTTGATGGTCAGTTTTGGTCAGCTCCATAGCTCGTGGACTCGTGTCTGGACAGCGTGTCTCCTGTAGTATCAAGATTTGATCATCAAATTTGATTTCCTTCAAATTTGTCCACGCAGATCCAGTTCTTTTCAACATAAAACATCTTTCAGGATGATAATCAGTTATGTGACCCACGGCCGGGTCCAGTGGTTAAGGACCTGGATCTGTAAGCCGGAGGTCACCACCTCCATAAATGAGAATCGGCCTGTAAATGAACCGTGTTCTGTCCGTGCCAAGCTGTTTGGGGCAACGTATCTCCTGCGATATCAAGATTTGATCATCAGATTCGATTATCTTCAAATTTGTCTCGTGCCGAAGATCTCGTTCTTTTCAAAATAAAACATCTTTCACAGTGATAATCAATCGCAATTTAATTCTCGATCATGCATTTATAACCAAAGAGGTCACAGGTTCAAGTCTTCCCTTCATCCCCAATTAGAGTCTGCCTGGAAATGAGCAAACAACAAACGACCTGCGCCCAGTCTGCAGGCTGTGTTTACCTTGAGGACTGAGACCTGTGACGTTCTGACCACCTTAAGCTACAGTTTGCTGCAAGGCTGCCCCCTTATTTCCCCCATTCTGGGACAAATGAGAGGAATACTCTCTCTCTCTCTCTCTCTCTCTCTCTCTCTCTCTCTCTCTCTCTCTCTCTCTCTCTCCCTCTCGCCCTCTCTGGAGCTGCAGTTCCGGCTGCTGGCCACCAGGTGGCAGTGTTGCTCCTGAGCAGGACGAAGCGGCTCTGAAGTCGAGGGTCAAACGTTTAGTTATTCATTCACAGTGCAGCCTGTTCCAGTTGTTGCAGCAGCAGCAGCAGCAGCTCCTCCATCTATATTTCACCTCCTCCACACCACGTTCGTGTTCTTCTCTGGAAGTTGCGTCTTCTCGTTTAACGTGAACGTGAAGCCGACCAAACACGTAGCCGTGTGCTCCTCCGAGTCCTGACAGGCGGCTCAGCTCTCACGCAGCAGCCCAGTCTGCCTCTGTCGATATGTGGCTGACTGCAGCCCAGCAGGCAGGCTCCTCGTGGCGGCTGCAGGAGCAGCTCTGCATCCTGTGCTGAAGCTGCTGCACCGCGCTAGCTGCCCTCATGAGTTGACATGGTTTCTCTGTGACAGAGCTGCAGTGGCTGCTGGCGTGGAAACTTTTAGCAAGCGCTTCGCTGTGAATTCACATGAATTCACAGCCACTTTTTCCCCTTTTTTTATGCTCCCTACTGTGCATTTAAAAAAAAAAGAAACAGTTCTTTACAGCCTCGTCCTTTGGCAGCCTTAAAGAAATACACCCTGACGGTGCGGCAGCACCATAGGGTACATATGTGTTTGCCTCCGTGTGTGTGTGTGTGTGTGTGTGTGTGTGTGTGTGTGTGTGTGTGTGTGTGTGTGTGTGTGTGACGAGCAAACTAAATAGGACATTGTGTTACACAACTAACCCCTTCCTGACATTGCTGGAGCTGGAGTGGCTCCAAGGCTTGCGAGCGCTCCAGCTCCTCTTGGTTATCTAGGTCACAGCCTCAGAGGAGGAGAGAGGAGAGGAGAGGAGAGGAGGAGAGGAGAGGAGAGGAGAGGAGAGAGGAGCCCGGGCAGCAGCAGCAGCAGCAGCAGCAGCAGCAACGCTGCATGACACACGCTTCACTCTCCTGTCTGCCTCAATCTCTTGACAAAACCTCAACACTGGCCCTGGTCGAAGGAAAGGAGAGAGGGAGGGAGGGAGAGGGAGGAAAGAAGGAAGGGAGGGGTTGCAGGAGGCAGTGAGGAGTAGTGAGCAGTGAGAGAGGAGGAGGAGGAGGAGGAGGGGGAGAAAAAAAGTTGATATAGGTGGAATGGTTGTGGGAGCACTCATGGAGGACACATGGAAATGGAAATGGCAACGTTGGATTACGTTTATACAATACAGGAGGCTGTAGGAGCATAATCCACCCGACCAGCACGCACAACGCTCTGAGAGAGAGAGAAAAACAGTCCAATCCCTGCGTGTGTGTGTGTGTGTGTGTGTGTGTGTGTGTGTGTGTGTGTGCGTGTGTGTGTGGGGAAGGCGATGGAGCAGAGATAGTGGGGGGAGGGCTAAGCCAGTCCTCTCCATCCAGCCTTTATTGGAAAACTGTGCGAGTGAAGCTCGGTACTGAAATTAGTTATTGATCTATTCTCTCCCTGAAGCCCATGGGTCTTTCCCCAGCACACCTGCTCATTCTCTCACAGCCTTTCTCTCTCTCGCCATTCACTCATTGTATGTATCGCACAGCCGGCGCTGCCAAGCTCCCCGCATTTGTTTGTGCTGCTTTTATTCTCTGTCGAATCTTCTGCTTGTGTGCAAAGAAAAGTTCTTCCAAGAAAAGAAAAAAAGATCTCGAAGATCCCTGAAAAGTTACCTGACATCTGTTTTGAGCTTTGAGAAGGTAAAGAGCATTTTGGGGGTTTATTTCTTTCTTTTATTTTTTGGCACGGAGGCTTCAATAAACCATTGGGGTTTTTTTCTAGATTAATAATCTATATTATCATCTCTGTTCATTCACTAGTTGTCCTCAAAGATCTTTTTGTTATAGAAGTCTAAAGAAACCTGAAAATATTCACATTGAGAGCAGGACTTTTCTTAAAAACATGCTCTAAAATGTTCTCGAATCGACTCATCGATGGTGAGAGCATTGATCAGTGATCTGTCAGTCGATGGATCGATTGGTCGTTGCCCCCCCACACCGTGGCCGACGTATGCGCGACATAAGGTTCATCCCCAGATGAAGCTTATGTAACGCGCTTTGTGCGTGCTGCCCATGTTTCTCTTTGTTATATTTATTTATTTAGATAATCCCAAATGTCCCATGTTTTCATGCTCCGTTCTGCAGTGGAGCACATGGAGTCAGGACATGTTGACTCCATGCAAAAAGAATGCATCCGATCACACGTATCCTGTTCACACAGCTCCACTCTCTGACATGAGAAGCACACTCCTGCACAGTGCATCCATTAGCCATACCATATTTTAAAGAGGACTTGGAACCATTGGTTGTAGTATTATCCTTCTTGTTCTCTGGTGTTAACATGGAAGCTATGGAACAGGAAGCTAATCAGAAATGCCTCTTCATATTCCTGTTTTAGGTGTTGGGAGTGTTGCATGTTTTTTCTGCACAAATTTGTCCTCCTATGTTTATCTGGCAACCCCACAGAGGCCTGGCTGTGAATGGCTGCCTCAGCCGCCACTCACATGAAGGGTCACATGACTGTACGTGCCTCTGTGCGGCTCCGCTGGGCTCGACGTGCCTCAGCCTGACTCCATGGGCCTCTACGCGACTCCACGTTCCTGCCTGAGCAGCGTGGAGTTAGCAGCGGTGAACACAACCAGCCTGGTACGTTAGAGCCAGAGGCAGAGGAGGAGCCACAGACTGAGGAAGAACCTGAGGAGGAACCTGAGGAGGAACCACAGGCTGAGCAAGAACCTGAGGAGGAACCAGGAGCAGAGACACAAACTGAAAACCAAAGTGCTGCAAACTCACAGTCTTGTCCTTTATAAACACCTGAATAGATGCAGGTTCACACTTCAGATTCAACATTTTGTAGCTTTTCAGTATCAGGAATGTAAACATGAGTGAGGACATTATGGACCCGCTCTATATAGTTGTATAGATGTAGTAACATTATTTAAGAAAAGTCAAAGTGAAAACAGTTTAGTTTTTCATTCCAGGTCCCCTTTAAAGGAGGTTGGACCTCAGAACTTTAACCTTAAATTATTTAGCTTTCTTCTTCATTTCTACCTTAAAAAGCCGTTGTGAGTGTGGGTGTGCGTGTTGACGTTGCTGCTGGTTGGCTGGGTTCCTAGTCGGGGCCCCAGCTTCTCTTCTCTTTTTTCTTTTTCTTCTTCTTTTTTTTTGTTTTTTTGTTTTGCCACCGCGTCACCCAGTGGCAGACACAGCGCTGTGTCCCAGCGAGGCCTCTCCTCCTCCTCCTCCTCCTCCTCCTCCTCCTCCTCCTCCTCCTCCTCCTCCTCCTCCTCCTCCTCCTCCTCCTCCTCCTCCTGCTCGTCTATAGAGCAGAGCAGCCGGAGCGGAGCGTGCATCTCCTTGTCTTTTCACTAGACGTTGTCTAGACACGGGATAATTGCAGACATCACTGAACACTCAGCTGCTGCCTGAAGCCTCATGGGAGTTGAGGTGGACTTTGGAGGGAAACGTCCAGCAGTGGAGAGAGAGAGAAAGAGAGAGGGGCTGACACACACACACACACACACACACACACACACATCCATACACACCCCTCTCTTCTTCTTCTTCTACTCTGTGTGTCTCTATATGTGTTTGGCTGCACAGCCACATTAGTGCTTGTGTTTGCTGGTGTGAAGGCAAGCGTGGATTCGACCGAGTGTGTGTGGGAGAGAGAGAGAGGGAGAGAGAGAGAGAGAGAGGGAGAGAGAGAAGGGGGGGAAAAGGAAAGAGAGCACAGACGTTGAAACACACAGTGCTCACAACCGCAGATGTGGTGACTTCATCAGAAAAAAATCCACCCCGTCCTAGAGCTCCTCGTGCTCACGCTCTGCAAAATTAACGGCTGTTAAAGCAAATTAAAGTTCAAATGTTCCCAATACGTTGGTCCCTCGATTCCCTTCTTTCTATATATGTATATATATATGTTGTGAGATTATTGTTGTTTAGCTCACAAACGTTCGTGTCTGTGCTGGGGGCTGTGTGCGTGTGTGCGTGTGTGTGTGTGTGTGAGTGTGTGTGTGTGTGTGTGTGTGTGTGTGTGTGTGTGCTGTGGGGGGTTTTCGGTTGGTTTCTGAGAGATGGCCGCAGGTCGCTGGGTTCACCCAGGGCGCAGACTAATCTCAGTGGGGGTGGATTGGATGGATGCAGGATAAGTGAATCCTGTTGGGACAGGCCACCTTCTCCCCACCTTCTCTCCACCTTCTCTCCACCTTCTCTCCACCTTCTCTCCACCTTCTCCT
>CM055192.1:25544725-25629725 GCA_029224185.1 Karalla daura | reverse complement strand
TTTTTATATGTATAATATTACTCTACAATACAAATCTGAGAGTAATTTATTTTGAGTTTTAACTACTGTGATTTTGCGGCACACGCACGTTATCAGGACATTTCTACATGCACGACACATGCACAGATGTAATAGAGGAGAAGAGAATAGAGTAGAAAGCCTTAATTGTCATTACACAGGAACAGAGTAAGAACAAAATGCAGGATCCTGCAGAAAAAACTACAACATTTATGCAACAAGACTGTTAAGTGCATGTGTGGAAGACAAATTCAGAGTTAAGCGGATGAGACGCGCTGTACCTGGGCATTACCTGGAGCACCAGCAGAACACCAGGAGCTGTTGTTCTATTGTTGGTCTATCGTGGAGACGTTATTGATCCCAGGCTTCTGAGGCCTGTCTGGGACGCATCAGACTGATGAAACGAGTTTCGGGGGTTGGGGTGAATGTGTGTGTGTGTGTGTATTGGGGGGAGTGGGGGTGGGGGGTGGGGGGTGGGTGGAGGGGTCCTGCCTGTCTCTCATAGGTGA
This sequence comes from Karalla daura, assembly GCA_029224185.1. Taxonomy (NCBI): domain Eukaryota; kingdom Metazoa; phylum Chordata; class Actinopteri; order Chaetodontiformes; family Leiognathidae; genus Karalla; species Karalla daura. Next base: position 25,629,198 of record CM055192.1, on the reverse strand, counting down.
CCTGACCTTGTCTCCTCTGCCTCAGCCCCTGACAGTGATCCTCGCCCTCCGGAGGGAAGCTCAGGATCAATAATTTGGTCCTTTTTTCCTCACACCAATCAACCAGGACTGTCCGACCTGGTCCCGGGCGGAGCGGAGCTGCTGCAGCACGCAGAACATTCCAGAAGGAGGAGAAGGAGAAGAAGCTTCTCCTGCTGGCTCCGCAGGCTCGCTTCATGCCAGAGCAACGATTCGAGGGCTTGTTTGTTTGTGTATGACGGAGTGGGGAAAGGGGGGCTTACATTACAGCTATGCTATTGTCTAATTGTCTCCTCTTATCATTAGTGACAACCATGACCTCTGTTATTGGCATATCTGCATTCTGCCTGCACTGCAGAGCCTCCACCACACCACTCGCAGCGTTCTCTCTCCCAGGAGCGGCAGGGCCCATGCCTCATAAATACAAACACAATCTCTCCTACACCTCCTGACTGCAGGACAGGACTCCACACATATCTGCCCGTGGAGCGCAGCCCATTTGCATACATATTAAAGTGACGCCTCAGAAAAAAGGAAGAGAGAGAAAGAGGGAGGGAAGGAGGGGAGGTTGAGGGAAGGGGAAGAGGAGGAGGAGGAGGAGGCGGAGGATGGGGGGGTCGAGAGAGAGAGAGAGAGAGAGGGAGAGAGAGCGGGTATATGCAAACAAGGCTTTCATCTAATATGCAAGAACCGGCATTGCTCTGGCATAAATCTGCATCTGAGCTCAGGCAAAGAGAGCGGAGCCCATTTGACAGTAAATGGGCTGGGGATGGCTGTCAGATGCACAGGGGAACAGTGTGTTACCCCACTGAGAACCGGCCCGATTGATCAGTATGGCATGTCACACAGAGCTACACGCTACAACAGTACACGCTAAGTAAAATGCATGGACGGTATCAGCAGAAATAAATGAGGCACACGTATGAGAGAGCGTGGATGGTTTGAGAGCGGGTTAACACGCTGTGCTGCATGCTTTTCTCTGTGTTTTAGTGGTAAAACATCTTAATTAGACATGTTTGTGATTTTTCCACAAAACATGGTTCCATTCTTTGTGCTAAGCTAGGCTAACTAGCTGTTCCAGATTCATATCAAACTCACAGTGAAACATGCTCCCTTCCCGTTTAGAAAATTCTGCATTAGAAAGCAGAAATAAAACAGAATATGATAACATGCAAATCTGTTTTTGGCAAAAACCTGACGGAAAACATTTTTTGGGGAAAAAACACCTCTTCCTTCTGCAGGTAAACAGGTTCATTCTCCGGTGATGGCATCCGGATCGGTGTCTTCCTGGTTAAAGCTGAGCCAGTTCTGCAGCATGGTTTGTTTGTAAGTTGATAGTGTTTTTATTGACAGATCTGTGTGGAGTCACAGATCCAGAACCTTCTTTTTGCTCATTGCTTACCACAGTCAGATAAAACTGCTTAATTTGACTTTTTCCTCCTTCTTTATTCTTTTCTCTGGTTCTTTTACGTTTTGTAACAGCATGTATACGTCGGACAGTTTGCTTTTATTGTCAGCAACAAACATGTTTATTCCAGAGGGATTTTATTAGTTTCCCTCCAAAATGACAGACATCCACCCAAAGATGGCGTCCTAGTGACTCCTTTGGTCAGTGATGTATCAAACATGCTCTTTGTGACCAGGTTCACCTGTTGAAAGCACTTTTTCACTTCAACACTTATTTTACATAAAAAGCCAGCTATGTTTTAGGTCTTCCTACGATGGTCAGCACAGCAAACCTGCTTATTGCCAAACAAATTTAAAAGTTAAAACTACTTGTTTTAATTCCTCCCTTCTTCTTTGCTCTTTTTGTTTCATGTATCCTGTTGTTATTCTGTTCCCTTGTTTTGTAGTAGTATTCAATAGTTTCCCTCTCAAATTAAGTCCAAAGTCCAAATTACAGCAAAAAACCTATGTTGTCCTGCAGTTTTTGTAGTTTCCCTCCAAAAAAAGTCCAGAGGCCTGTACAAAGATGGCGTCCTTATAAGAGTTATAGTTCTTCACTCCTCTGTTTGCGAGCTGATTTTCCCCAGTGGTCACCCATGGTACTGCACCCAAAAATCTGTGGCCCACAAAGCATTTTAACCATAGACTGCAATAGTAAAAGAGATGCCTAATTACTCAGACAGCTAATCACTCACTTTGTATTGCATATTTTTTTAAAGCCAGACATTTTTTGCATCGTGTAATAACTTAAATAGGAATGAATGGGCCGCCATCTTTGGACCAGTATCTGGTTCTTGTAATACATCCATGGCAGCACCCTGGGACACTCTGGTCATATATGTTGTATGTTGCTGTTGTATGCATGTTCTGCTGCTTTCTGCTGCTATCAGGACAGTTTTCTCCTCTGTAAGATGCTGCAAGGAGCCTTTGTTTCTACAGCTAGAGAACCCATGTTATGCAGACTATAATAACACTGAATTTTAATCAAATACATAATCTGCTGATTTCAACTTTTTCCTTTTCCTTCCAGCACTGAATTGTGACAATTTGTTAGTTTTTCAGGCCACAAACTTTCTTCCAGGTTAAATATTTGCCCAAATGTTCGCCCAAAAGATGGCGACCTTGTGATACCCCTGGTCACTGCAAGCTCCTTAGTTTTACCTTAAGAACCAGACCAGCTACCACAGCTGCTTAGAAAGTATTTATTTTCTATGACAAGATGCTTATCAGGCAGACGGTCTCCTTTCTTTTGAACATGCATTGAAGTCTGACAGTTTCTAGGCCCCAAACTTTATTCCTTATTCCAGCTAAGAGTTTTTCTTTTTTTTTTTTTTTGGTTGTCACACTCCCGGGAAGTCCATGTTCCCGTCCAAAAGATGGCGACCTACTTACTGGTCACTGGTGAGTTTAACATTCCCACCGAGAGCAGTTTGATTTGATTGTACCACTTTTTCACCTAAAATCACTCCTTCAGACTCCTGTTTTCCCTTCAGAAGCAGCTATCACAACTGCCAAGCAAAGTATTTATTCTCTAAAGCAACATGTTTATCAGGCAGACAATCTCGAACTGTGTGTAGACATTTGATTTTAAGCAAATACATTTCCTTTAAAATCACAAACCATTAGTAAAAACCATTCTGGATTTTGCCTCCTCAGCCCGATCCCGTGAATTTACATCCCGGAGCAGGGCAGATGTGTGACACCTCTGGAGCATTTTTTTGCACAAGCAGGAGCAGAGCACACGATGGCAGTGCTAAAGCAACACAAAGAGTGCACCAGAGCAAACTTTTACTTACTGTCTTCAGACACTGGAGCGCTGCCACCAGCTCTGGGTTTCCCCTAACTCGGAGCATTTCATGTCGGACACCCTTGAACTCCCTTTCCTGTTTTCCTGCCTGAGCATGTTGCATTGAAGCCGCCATTCTGTCTGTACAGGTGATCTTACGCACAGGATATGGAAACTCTGAATGTGCATGTGCTGTTTTAGTGCATGTGTGTGTGTGTGTGTGGGTATGTGTGTGCGTGAGAGTGTAGGAATGGGGGCGGGGTGGGGTTGGGGCTGTGGGGGCGGGTTGTGGGGGGGGAGTTGAAACAGGATATGTTGGGAATAACACAAAGCACAGAAAGTGTCACATGATCTGAAACACAGGGCTGATTTATTTGGCTTCAGAAAGAATCTGTTGCATGTGGTTTGGAGGAGAGAATGTTTTCCTTCTCTGCTCTCCGTGTGCTCAGACACAACACATGGAAACATTTTCTGAGAGGCCATGGGTCTGTGAAAAAAAGAAAGAGAAAAAAAAAGCTCCAGACATTTTATTTCTTCTCCCTCGTTTCATAGCTTTTTTCGGGTCTTTTTCCCCCCCTTCTCCTTCTTTTCAAACTGATTGAATTACATACATCTGCTCGCCACATGTGGAAATATCTCCCTACAGATTTGCGATGCATTCTCGGGGTTGGGACGTGCAATTAGCAGATACGTTAATGGTTTATTTTGGTAAGAATGGCCTGTTTGGACTGAGCGTGCGGGGTGGCGGGAGTGTGGCGGAGACGTATCAATGAACATCCTATTTACAGCTGCCGTCCCATTCTGTAATAAATACACTTCCACTCACATGAGACAGTTGCAGGTCTGCTCTATTGTCTGCCATAAATATGCTGGAAGGGTTGGTTAAATATTGATAACACCAATTTTCTGCCACCCCCCCGCCACCCCCCCCCCACCACCATCACCACCCCCACATCCCCCATCCTGCCCCACACACACACACACACACCCTCTTTCCATCTCCAGCACACACACACAAACATGTACACACACACACACATCTCCGGCTCATACCAAACCCCTCCTTCCTTCCTCCTCTCCGTCTATCTCGCGGTTATTTCACCCTCACAGTAACCTTGCTTATGCATATTGCATATGTAAATAAAGCAGCCGCCTCTGAAGTAATTGTGTGCATCTTCTACAGGGCTGCATATCTTAGCTCTGTGTTTAAGAGGACGCTCCATGCACTGAATTCTCTTTGTTTACCACCTCTTATTTTTTCTTCTCTTTCCAGTTCGGACTTTAGAAACTACAGATTCACCAAGAGGAAAAGTACCCGAGTACATTTTTAACCACTTTGCCTCTAAATTTGCAGAGTTTGCGTCTTCAAATCCTTAAATTGTGCGACGTAGCTGAGTATTTTAGTTTAAGCCTGAATTCTATTGAAAAACAGCAGATGTGAACATCTAAGTTGCTATTCTGGCATTTCACTTTGTTTCATTTCAGCTCCCAACATATAGTTAAACTATTGAGAATTCAGACATTGCTAAACATACATATTTTTCATGTCTCAACAATGGAACACACAGGAAAGTGGGAACATCCTGTTTGGCTCTCAGTCAGTGTGTAGTGCTGTGGAGCTGTCCTGACCTGGGGGGTTTCCATTTGTAAGTTCGGTGAAATAGTTAAATAAATACCAAAGTTTAGCCTCTTGAACTAAAATCTTTGTCGGAGAACGTTTGAATAGTTTTCGTAATAGTAATAGATGCAATTTTAACTATAAATTTGTGTTAAAATGTTCTGAATTCAGAATCAGGAACACGTTATAATTAACTCTGGGGGGAAATTGGTAAGATTATGAGATATTCTTATTTTACACGTGTTAACCAAACACAGGAAAATAGGAACGTCCTGTTTCGCAAGACAGGATTCTCCATTCGTAAGCATAAATATCTAAAATTAGGTTCCTTTAAACTAGAGACTATTCTAGTAGTTTTTCCTGGGATCCATCATAGAAGATAAAACATCTGAACAACATTCCCACTAGTTTTACCACAGACACACGTACGTAACGACCTGTAATAACCTTCTTCTTTCCTCTCTGTGTGTGCCTCGCTCTGAGGCCGGGGCGCCGTATTAAAAATGTTAAAAAACACGACATTAAAATATTATGACAACCCTGCACAACTACAGCCCCGCAACCCCGCCATGCATAATGAACCAACACGTCCCGGAACGGTGTCAACAACTGTCTCTGAAACTTCACGACAAAGGGAGGAAGTTCACTTCTCTCTCCTACAGTACCACTGCACCACCGGAGATGTACTGTAACTGTAACGTGTGTGTGTGTGTGTGTGTGTGTGTGTGTGTGTGTGTGTAGGTTTCTGTGAAGACAAATCTCCCTCTGGGCCGAGCTGAAATCACTGTCTTATTGTCAGTTTCACTCGGTGTCAGTGGAAACTGTTGGGACTGGGATGCTGCAGAATGGAGGGCAAAATAAACAAATAGGTAAATAAATAAATAAATAGATAGATAGATGGATAGATAGATAGATATTGAAGAGCTTAAGGTGTGAATGAACATCTCATTTTTTTCTCTTCAGTTTTCTTCCCTTGCCCCCTGAAGTATTCTACTCGATTGAGGCTGAGAATCATGATTTCAAAGCAGCAAAACGTTTATTCTAATCTGAATGTAACAATCAAATTAATTCATTAATGATCAGCAGGGAAACCTATTATCTCATCAGAAAATATTTGTGCATGTTTGTGTTTGCATTTAGTCATGTAACAGATGCTATCCAAACCCACACACGTAGGAGAAAATCCTTGAAGCTATGTCTCAGTAGAGACTCTGATTAGGGTTAGGGTTACTAGTCAGTAGTTAGCAGTGCTTCTCTCCTTTGTTTAATACTAGGAGGTGGTGTTGTGTAGTACTGTGAGTACTAGTAGAAGAGCAGAAAGATAGAGGCGCAGGTCTGGAGCAGTTGGGTCTGAGCTTCTTAAAGATGGAGATGGAGAAGTCCTCAGTGTTAATTAAGGCTGATTGCTTGTGAGTTATCAGGGTGAAGCCTCCAGTTCTCTGATTGCAGCTTGGTAAATGTGAATACTTTCTGAGGTTTCTGGTTCGAGATGTTAAGTGGATGCTATGTGGACAAGCTGAACGTGTGAGATCATCATCGGCTGGGTCGTTATCTGTTGCTTAAGTGCTTGTTATGTCATGGAAACAGTGAAACAATTCATTAAGGGAAATAAGTGACAGAAAACAGTCCCTGGTTGCTGCTATCAGAGAGATATCTCGTCTCATCTTGATTCATGATACTGACCAGCCAAACACTCGAGTCTTTTAAAACTGTCTCTTGAGTCTGTAGGATTGTGTGTGTGTGTGTGTGTGTGTGTGTGTGTGTGTGCGTGTGTGTGTGTGTGTGAGGCCACTTCTCTAAACCTGGGCTCGGGTCCTCCTGACATTTGCTCTGACCTTTGCTTCTGTCTCTCACAGGTTGCAGCTTCTACGTTTCTCTGCTCTGATGCTCAATAAAACATTCCGTTACAGCTTCTTTTCTTTTTTTTTGCTGCCTTTTTGTTTTTTGACATTCTGCCACTGGATGCTTCTTCTCTCTCACCCGCTCCCTCGCTCCTCCCCCCCTCCCCCCCTCCCCCCTCCCTCCCTCACTCAGCCTCCCATACTGTACCACTGCAGACAGACCTACGTCTGTACTGTAAACCAGGCCAGTCGCATCATTCAGAATCACCTTCACCTCTGCTCTGATCACAACTTTTCTACATACATACTGACTACAGACTGTTTTGTCTACATTTTCATTTACATTTACATATAGTTTCACACATTTGTGAACTGTTATTTGATGGTCTTAGCCTCCTACATCAGAATATCTAGAGCTATGAATGGAAATGTAACTACACACACTTATATAAATGTTGAATTATTTCTCTAAACGTGTGTTACCTCCCACGTTTCTTGTTGTGTTATTGACACTGAAAACATCCTCTCTCTCTCTCTCTCGCTCTCTCTCTCTCTCTCTCTGCTGACCCCTCTCCTGCTCCTTTTATTATGTATTATCACTGTTATCGATCACGTCTTGAACCTTACTCGGAGAGTTTGAGTGCTGCGTTTTGGTGTTGAACAGCAGACGTCATTGAACCGTTCACACAGCGACAATAAAGCTTCTGATTCTAAACGTACTGTAATGTAAATGTTTAGACTGTTTCTGGTAAAGGTTTGCTGTTGTAGTCCATCCATCATCTTAACCTGCTCTGTACCCAAAGGTGTGACACTTTCAGTGACAATTTAGTTAGATTTTGGGACAAAACCATAGTACGTGGTAATCCACTGTAATCCAGTCCAGACTATTTTGAATTTCTTCCATATGACCGAGAATTTGAGAGCACACATCCAACTAGATCTGCTTTGCAGCATCTCATATCCTACTCCCTTATGCAACAAATTCTAGATGTCATCGTCATTGTTATGTACTGTCACTGCATACAGTACAATAACAATAAAGCTTCTGATTCTGATCCTCAATATGCAGTGCTGGATAATTCTAGTGGAATGCATGTAATAAAGTTATGTATTTATGATGCAAAATGAGAGCAGCTGTGTTGTAGCACAGTCAGAGTTGAGCATCATCTGTTGAATTTAATGGACTGCATGGAGAAATTTAGCAATTTCACAAATCTTCTCTTTGTGTTTCCACTGTTTCTGGTGAAGGTTTGTTATTGTTCTCTGGTTAATTTAGAGGGTTTGGACTAAACCATCATAACTAGATAAAACCACTGGTCCACTGTGTGGAGACAGAATGATGCACAGTGTCAAAGTGTTTTGAGCACGTTACAAATTGCATTTTTCTCTGCGTTTTCTCGTATTAGTGTAATTAATTTCTCACAATACACATGAAGAAGTGAGTGCAACCTCCCCAGCGCAGCACAGAAGCCTGTCGCCTTCAGGCCTGCACGGAGGCAGCGCTAACAACCCAGGACGCGCCTTTCAACTACGACTATGCGGACAATGTGGGAGAACGAGAAGGTTGTGTAACATCACAACAGCTCGTAGCAACCCGCGTCAAGCTGCCATCGGTTCCCCTCAAACGTGTTCAGAAAAAGTAAAGAAAAAGAGACGAATCCATCCAGCACCTCACAACAACAGCATCAGCAGCATACAACGAGTGTCATAAGGGAAAAACATACACATGAAGACGACAGACACGGGTCCAACTCTATCCCAGAGAGAGAGAGAGAGGGAGAGAGAGAGATAGAGAGAGAGCACACATATGTCAGAGTCCAATTTGCACCATTACCAGAGCATGATAACCATAATTGTGTCTGTCCTCCTGATTCACGTATTTGGCAGGAAATCAAAGTCGCATCCAGGTGTTGGGTATGATGTCAGCCATCTGTGTGTGTACACACAAACAGATGTGGGCCACGGATGACAGATAATCTCTCTACAAAGAGCTCCTGCCTCACGCATGTGACTCTGTGCGTGTGTGTGTGCGTGTGGGTGTGTGTGTGTGTGTGTGTGTGTGTGTGTGTGTGTGTGTGTACAAAGACAATATTTCTATTGTCGGAGGCCGTCTTAATGACATCACTGTCAGTGTGTTCATAATTCACTGTATGCGTGTGTATGCGTGTGTGTGTGAGTGTGTGTGTGTGTGTGTGTGTGTGTGTGTGTGTGTGTGTGTGTGTGTGTGTGTGTGTGTGTGAGCCATGTGCTGTGTGTGCAGTATATGTGGCTGTATTTAATGAGGCTGCAGAGGAAATACCTGTGTAGCTCACAGGCCCAGTGTGTGCTATAGCCTAGCATAGATCGTTCTAATGTAGAGTGATCAGAGGTGAATGCATCCCCCCTCAGCTCAGCTCAGCTCAGCTCTGCCCTCCTCTGCTCTCCTCCTCTCCTACCCACTCCCCTCCCCTTCCCTCCCCTCTCCTCTACTCCTCTACTCTCCTCTTCTATGCTCTCCTCTCCTCTCCTCTCCTCTCCTCTGCTTTTCTCTTGTCTCCTCTCCTCCTCTCCTCTTCTCCCCTCTCTCCTCCTCTCCTCCTCTCCTCTCCTCCCCTCTCCCCTCTCCCCTCTCCCCTCTCCCCTCTCCCCTCTCCCCTCTCCCCTCTCCCCTCCCCTCCTTTCCCCTTCCCTCTCCCCTCAGTTCTCCTCTGCTCTCCTCTTCTCCCCTTTTCCTTTTTTCCTCTCCTCTCTTCTTCTCCTATCCTCCTATCCTCCTGTCCTCTCATATCCTCTCATCTCCTCTGCTCTCCTCTCCTCTTTTCTCCCCCTCATTTCCTCTCCTCTCCTTTTCTCTGCCCTCCTATCTTCTCTTCTTCTCCTCTCCTCATCTCTGCTCCTCTCTTCATCTCCTCTCCTCTCCCTTCCTCTCTTCTGCTGCTCTCCTCTGCTCTCCTCTCCTCTTTTCTCCCCTCCTCTCCTCTCCTCTCCTTTCCTCTGCCCTCCCCTCCCCTCCCCTCCCCTCCCCTCGCCTCCCCTCGCCTCCCCTCCCCTCCCCTCCCCTCCCCTCCTCTCCTCTGCTCTCCCCTCCTCTCCTCCTCTCTTCTTCTCCTCCTCTGTCGCCTAGCGTCTGTTCAGAGGCTGCAGCTCTGCATCATGGAAAACATCGACTGTTGAAGCGTTCCACTCGTTTTCTCTCAGTTCGCCCCTCGCTGCGTTGCTGATCTGTTTCACTCAGTCTGTCGAGCTGCAGGGAAAGTACGGTTCTATGTTCTGTCGTGCTGTTCTATTTCTCCCTGTTCTATTCTGTTTTCATGCTGCTACCCTCCACGGACGATGCTCCGTCACTCCTCACTCCTCTTTTTCACCCTGGTCTCAGCTCTCACTCCATAGCATGCTCAGCCCTGTGACTTAAGAAACACTCCTATTCTATTCTATTCTATTCTATTCTATTCTATTCTATTCTGTTGCTTTTACTCTCTTTTCCTGCCCAGTCAATCTGCAGCACTACTGCAGACACCACTATTATTATCATTGATTATTATTTGATTATCATAATCTATTATATTCTCTGGTTCTGTTCTATTATTCTCAGTTCTATTCTGTTTCATGCTCAGACCGTCCACTCTCTCTTTCTGCCCCGGTGCTGCTCCATCACTCCTCACTCCTCTTTTTGCCCTGTTCTCTTCCCTCGCTCCATAAAGTATCACACTCTAGAATGTTCTGTTCTGTAACCTAATAAACGCCAATCTGTTCTATTGCATTCTATTTTGCTCTATTCTATTTAATCCTGTTCTATCTGTGCTCTGTTTTGTTCGGCTCTGTTCTATTCTATTGTGTTCTATGCTGTTCTATTCTATGTTCAAAAAGCAGTATTTCTATATCCTGCCCTGTAATCTCCACTATCAATTATTTTATTATCTTCATTATCAATATTATAATATTAATAGTGCTAATCTATTTTATTCTATTGTCCTGTACTATCACTCTCTGCTACATTTTGCTCATACTACCCAATCTATCTACCCCACATCTATGCTCGACTGTGTTTACCCTCCAATTTTTCCCTATTATGTCACTCTGGAATGTTCTGTTCTATTCAGTTCACAAGCTACATTCTATCTGATTTCTCTCTAGACTGTCCTCTCACACTCTGGCGTTCTATTCTATTCTATTCTATTCTATTCTATTCTATTCTACCCTGTGACTGTTTCACCAGATTCTCTCAGTCTATGCTTTCAGTCTGTCTCAGTTCTGTTTTGTTCTGTTCTATGTTCTATGTACCACTGGATCCTCTGTTCTATCACTCTTCTTTTTTTCATCCTGTTCTCTTCTGTTGCTCTGTATTATGTCACGTTCTGTTCTGTTCTGTTCTGTTCTGTTCTGTTCTGTTCTGTTCTGTTCTGTTCTGTTCTGTTCTGTTCTGTTCTGTTCTGTTCTGTTCTGTTCTGTTCTGTTCTGTTCTGTTCTGTTCTGTTCTGTTCTGTTCTGTTCTGTTCTGTTCTGTTCTGCTCTGGTACTACATCCTCTAATTTCTCTACAGTATGTTCTCCCCCACTACCCCTCTATGCTATTCTGATCTGCCCTTCCCTATTCTATTCTATTCTATTCTATTCTATTCTATTCTATTCTATTCTATTCTATTCTATTCTGTCCAACTCCTGCTCTGGGTGTGTTGTTCTGTTTCTCTTCTGCTATTGTATTCTATTACTCTTTAAGATATTCTATTGTATCATTCTCTATGCTTTACTGTCTTAGTGTAAGCTTTTTTGCTCTATTCTAATCAGTTTTTCTATTTCTATCTATTTCTGTGTATTTCTCTGTTTTTGATCTTGTGGTTGTTCTGTTGTGTTCTATTGCTCTATATTCTACTGTATTACTCTCTATGATTCACTCTCCTGTTCTATGTCATTATGTTCTGTTCTAGTCTATTTTAAATGCTTGTTTTCTGCTTCCCTCGTTTTGCTCTTGTTGTTGCTCTCTTCTAATCTGTTACTCTTTGATATATCAGAATGATTCTATGCATTTCTGTTTCTAATCTATCATGTTACTGTCTGTTCTACTCTAATCTGCTCTGCTCTGTCTAATCTTTTTATTCTGTCCCTGCCGTCTCTCCTCTTCTTGTATTTTACTCCAGTCTTTGACTCTTTCCAGGACTTCGTATCGCCCTCTGTCACTCTTCTCTCCATTCTGTTGTTTTTTTACAGTTAGATGTTGTTTTATTCCATGTTTCTATCGACTGTTGTTTATCTGACGCAGTTCTGCTGCTCTACCGATGTTTATTCCCCTGGATTACGCCCCCTCTCTCTCTCTCTCTCTCTCTCTCTCTCTCTCTCTCTCCCTCCTCATCTCTCTCTCTCTTTCTCCCTCCTCATTTCTCTCTCTCTTTCTCTCCCACTTTTCCACCTGAACATTACTGAGCAGCTCGGGACTTTATTCTGGTCTTTAAAACTGTAACTGTATTGACAACAAGACAGATTAGAGAGTAATTGACAAGAACATAGAGAAAAACATGTAGAAGCAGAATTCAAACAGAACACTGCATATAGTGATAAATAATGGCAGTAGAAAAGAGTCTAATAGACTGGATTGAAATTAGGATTGAAATAGAGAAATGTAAGGAATAAAAAAACATAAAGAAAAACAGCATTTTATGCAGTCAGGAATAGAAATAGCATCATGTGCTGCATGGAGTAATACAGTAGAATATCTTGAATACACTAGATTACAGAATAGTAAATTAGATGTGAATAGAATATTCAGTGTTGGAGAATAATAAAGCAGCAGAGGAGAGGGTGAGCCGGAGCAACACACCCACAGCAGAAACAGCAGATTAGAGCAGAACTGCATCCCAGAGAGCCTCAGAACAACAGACAGCAGAGGAAGAAAGAGTCAAATAGTAGAGATTTACAGAGCATAATCTAGTGTGAGGACCTGGGAGGAGAGTAGAGATGATTTGATTCGGTTGTGGGGGTTTTACTCTCCTTTTTGTCTCTTCTACTTTTCCACCTGGTCATTGTCATGGATGTACTGATGTTTATGAAGCTCAGGACTTTACTCTACTCTACTCTCTCTGTTCCTTTTACCATATTCTTCCCTTCTTCTTCTTCTTCTTCTTCTTCTCCTTTATAGACTTGTTTTCTGTGACTGCGTAGGAATATTCTCTATTATAGTAATTTACTTTGAACTCTAAGTTTTCCACTTTTTTCCTTTTGGTCTATTTGGTCTATTCTAATCTATTGCTCTAGAGGATATTGTATCTGTATATGTTGACTACTCACCACTATTTAAGTTTCTATTTTTTTATATTTAGTTTTATATTTATATTACTGTTATATTACTATAATTATAATTATATGATAACTACAGAGCTCTGTACTTCCTTCAGTGTTGTTATGGTGCATTTTATTCTTCTTCTGCTTGTTTTCCTCACCATTCTAGTCCTTTATTTCAAAGTATTTCACTCTATTTCTCAGTCTCTACTATTGCTACTAATCTAGTATATACTACTCTAGTATATTCTCTAGTTTTCTTACTTTAGTCTTAACTGTCCTTTGTTGGATTCAGTTCAGTGTGTTTGATGGTACAATAGTAGATTGGACGGATTGAAAATATATCAGAAAATATTAGTGGTTATAGTAGAATAGAGGGTATCAGTGTGTAGGAGAGTAATCGATTACAATGAGAAAACTGCAAGAACACAAAGAGAGAAGCACAAAAGGACAAAAGGGAAACCACTGAGTATTTAAAGTAGAATAGAACAGAACAACAGCGTCAAAGATTAAAAGAGAAAATCATGGAGAATAACACCATAGATTATAGTAAACAACAGAGTACAATCTTCTATTTGATTTAGTTCCTCACCCTCTTTACTTTACTCTCAGTTCCTTGGACTATATCATGTCCTATTCTTAATTAACCTGGATTATGTTGTTCTGTATCCTTCTCATAGATAGATAGATAGATAGATAGATAGATAGATAGATAGATAGATAGATAGATAGATAGATAGATAGATAGATAGATAGATAGATAGATAGATAGATAGATAGATAGATAGATAGATAGATAGATAGATAGATAGATAGATAGATAGACAGACAGACAGACAGACAGACAGGCTGTGAGTATCGGGCTCTCGTTAGGAGCCATTAGAAGTTTCACCTGAGGTCTTTGATGGTTTCACCTGAGGTGGTTGATGGTCTCCATTGAGTCCAGGTGTGAAAGGTTCTGAAACTACCTGTGAAGGGACCATAGGACGCCGCTGAATGTTGGGGAGCATGTGAGACGGCCTCCTCCACTGCTCCCTCAGACCATCTGTCTTCTCTGCCTTTCTAGCGTGTGTGTGTGTGTGTGTGTGTGTGTGTGTGTGTGTGTGTGTGTGTGTGCGTGTGTGTGTGTGTGTGTGTGTGTGTGTGTGTCCTTTGTCTCAGATGAAGCCGTGCTGCTGAGTCTGGACCTGAGGAATGAGCTCCTCTCTGCTGAGCCGAGCCTTTGTGGAGTGGCGTGTGTTCGGTTCCAGCGATGGATAATTCTCAGCCGTCCTCTATTTGACTCGGTTCTGTCGCTCTCATCCCTCTCTCCTGGAGATCCCTCTCTCTCTCCTGGAGATCCCTCTCTCCTCTCTCCTACAGATCCCTCTCTCTCTCCTGGAGATCCCTCTCTCCTCTCTCCTACAGATCCCTCTCTCTCTCCTGGAGATCCCTCTCTCCTGGAGATCCCTCTCTCCTCTCTCCTGGAGATCCCTCTCTCTCTCTCTCCTGGAGATCCCTCTCTCTCTCCTGGAGATCCCTCTCTCCTCTCTCCTACAGATCCCTCTCTCTCTCCTGGAGATCCCTCTCTCCTCTCTCCTACAGATCCCTCTCTCTCTCCTGGAGATCCCTCTCTCCTGGAGATCCCTCTCTCCTCTCTCCTGGAGATCCCTCTCTCCTCTCTCCTACAGATCCCTCTCTCTCTCCTGGAGATCCCTCTCTCCTGGAGATCCCTCTCTCCTCTCTCCTGGAGATCGCTCTCTCTCTCCTGGAGATCCCTCTCTCCTCTCTCCTGCAGATCAGAGTAGACGCTTCTGGCCTCAGCTGTAATCTATTACTTCCTTTATCTTCTCTCCTGCTCTGGGGTGTTACTCTACTCTATTGTACTCCATTACTCTCTGATCTGCAGTTTCTGTTGTTTCCTTCTCCTCTTCCACTTTATTATTCTCCTCTGTTTCATATATAATCCAGTACTCTGTACTCTACTGTATTCTGTTACTCTTTAAGATGCTGTGTGTATCATTCTCCATGATTTACTCATTTAATCTTTGCTTCTTTGTTCTATTCTAGTCTATTCTAAATACTCCAGATTTTTTTCTCTGAGCATTTTCCATGCCTCTCTTTTCGATCTTGTAGTTATTCTAAAGTAATCTATTACTCATGGAACTATTGTATCAGATTGTATTTTATTACTCTCCTATTACCTATTACTCCTATTACGCTCCTAACTCCTTATATGTTCTGCTCTGTTGTAGTATTTTCTAGTCTTTCATTTGTTCTTGCAGTCCTTCTATTGTAATCTATTACTCTTGAAGATACATCAGAAAATATTTCATGACTCATATAGTGACAGAGTGATAGAGTGAGACGCATTCACATACCCACGATATTCTGCTTTCTTCTCTAACATGTGGGTTCTATGTTCTAGGTTTTATTCCTCAGGACAAAGTGTTTATCAGTCGGTACTTCTCTTTATGTACTTGTATGTGATTACTCCTTTTTTGTCCTTTCTTGGATTCATTTACATTTGCTTTTGTCAGGTTTATTCCTCTCTTCTCTCATGGATTCTTCTCTCCTCGTTTTTCTCTTTCTCCTTTTTTTCTCCGTCTGGTCCCTGTACTTGTAACGACAACAGGACAGAGTAACATGTAATAGACTACAATACTATCAGAACCATAAAATACTAAAGCACAGAGAAAACAAGAATAAAGAGGTTGAAAATAGAGCAGCACAGACAAGAAGGCATAGTAGACGAGAGAGTATCAGTGTGTCTCAGAGTAACAGAGTACAGTCTAAGAGAATATCTTAAGGAGTAATAGATTACACAGGAAAAACTGCAAAAACACAGAGAGAGAAGCATAACAGGACAGAGAAAACACTGAGTATTTAAAGTATATCAAACATAGCATAGAATAGAAAATATCGTCAAAACAGAAAAACAGAAAATTATGGTTGATAACACAGCAAAGTATATTTAAGAGTATCCGAGTACAATAGAGTACAACCTTGTATTTGATTCTTTTTTTTGCCCTCTTTACTTTATTTCACTCTCAGTTTCTTGTGCTATGTTCTTCTCAATCAATGTTCAGTTACTTGGGCTTGTTTTATATCATGTGCATTGTTTGTGTCTATTTATTCAGTATCTTTGTTAATTTATTCTCAACTGGTCTCCCTATCTTGTTAAGTTATGTTGCTCTAGATATATGGCTACATAGATACTGTAGATAGATTGTAAAAACTCACTTTTCCATCACGAGACCACAAAGTATCCTTCATGGATATCAAATAATCAATACATGTGTGTAAAATACCACGTATATAGGATCTATGAGGGCTGGTATGAGTGTTCTCCTGTTCATGTCTCTGTTTTCTTCCACTTTGCCACATGGACATCACGTGAAAGCTCCTCACTGAGGTTTAATTATGTGGGAACAGTGTGATTAGCAGCCTCTCAGCTCCTGCCTCCTGCTTCTCCCCTCATTTTAATGTTTAGTCATTTTTTTGGTGAGTTTCTCTGTTTCATTGCTTCTTGTTTTATCGTCTTGTGGTTTGCCAGCCTCTGCTGTAATTCATTATTGTTCTCTATGTGTTGTGCATGTATATTCTCGAGTTATTCTGACTTTACTCTGATGTTCAGCTGTGTCACTCCGTTGCTCCCCCCGTGTCTTCGCCTCCCTCTGGTCTGGGCTCCAGTGCGGATGCTCCTGGCCACGCTGAGCCTCCCAGACCCGGGGTGCAGCCCGGAGGAGCAGCTCCTACACCTCCTGACAGGAGCTCCTACCTCCTGCCTCCTGAATGAGGCTCGTAGTGAGATGTGCGCGTCTCCCCGGCAGAAGCGCCGCCTCCTCCCATTGGACGGCGTGTGCGTGAGGGGCGTGGCCTGCAAAGATGAGAGTCTGAAACCCATGTCCTTACTGGGAAGACATGGAGCGCTATGGACACAGTCTGCACGGAACGAGTGGGAATCTCGGCTGAGGAGACGTGAAATATTTCTACCACAGCAGAAGGTTTAAAAAGCGACGATTCGAGAGGCTGCGACAGGGAGGAGCGGCTGGTCCGGGTGAGGATGGAGTGCGCATTTGACGCACAGAACCTGATTTCCATTTCTCTGAGGAAAATCCAAAGCTCCAGGACGCAGCGAGGAGGCATCAAGCTCCACAAGAACTTGCTGGTGACCTACGTGCTGAGGAACGCCCGGCAGCTTTACATGAGCAAGAACTTCAGCCAGACGCAGAGGAACCAGCACTACCAGGATGGAGGCGCCGTGCGGGAGCAGCACGACTACCTGGACCTGACCGGGAGCTTCTCGGAGTTGGCCGACGACTTCTACTGCAACTTTACGGGCCTGGAGGAGTCGGACACCTGGCACCAGCCCCCGGAGGAGGAGGAGGAGGAGGTGGAGGAGGTGGAACACCTGGACTGCGCCATGGTTCCTCCAGGAGGAGAGCTCATGGTGCCCGGAGCCTGCTGGACCTGCGCAGAGGTACCTCTCCAGAACCCGCAGGCCAACCAGAAGACAGTTCTGGACCTGGACACACATGTGGTGACCACGGTCACCAATGGGTACTTCCACTCAGACTGTTGCGCACAGTCCAAACATCTGCAGAGCTGCAGCGGCAAGAAGCGCAGCAGGATGATGATGATGATGGACGCAACTTATCAGACTGTGGAGCAGGAGTTTTACCTGCAGGGCTGTTCCGGCGGCCCCGGGCTGGGTCCCGGTCTAGGTCTGGGTCCCGGTCCGGGTCCGGGTCCTGGTCTGGGTCTGGGTCCAGGTCTGGGACCTGGTCCGTGTAAACGGCTGAGGACTGAGGAGGAGGACAGTGCCAACATCTCCACCCTGGTGTCGGTGCTGGGCTCAGGTGGACTGTGTGAGTTAGTGAGCTGGCAGCAGCAGACGGACCTGGAGCAGATCTTCTCTGCTCAGACTCTTAGTTTAAAACACACTCTGCTGACTGCAGCCAGCGGCTGGACCAGAGCCATCGAAGCCTTTTGACTTGTATGATTGTTTTCATTTGTTTTCTTTGTACACGTTTTATTTTATTGCTTTCAAATAAACCTTGAGACGACTGCAGTCCTCCCTTCTCTCTCTCTCTCTGTCTCTCTCTTATTCTCTCTCTCTCTCTTTCCATCTCCTTCTTCTTATCTGTTATTGAACAAATATTTGGTGAAATGTGATCATTCAGAGCAATCAGAGTCGATTTTTTGCACATTAAACACTTTCACAGCTTTTTTTCATTTGAAGCTTTATTTCACTGCGGATCCGTTCAGGGCTGTAGAAAGTGAGTTTCGCTGGGAGGAAACGTGTTGGAAGAGCGCCCCCATGCGGCGGCGCACCAGCTGTGCAGCCTCCTGCAGCACACCAGGCAGAATGTCACTCTGTATGTGTGTGTGTGTGTGTGTGCATTATTTATACCAGGGCCTGCTTTTCTTAACAATTGAACTAACAACTTTTTATTTTGTTGAAAGACGCACTGATGTATTGGCTTTAAATTACCAATCAGCTGTTATCTTATTATCGTATTATGACTGGGTTATGGGATGTGAAGTGACCTTGCTTTCATCTCCTTTGCTGTGATTGTCAGGCTTAAATTCAGACTTAACATTAAATTATACACCATTTAAATTACGTCTAATAATAAGATATAATGAAATACAATATTATGGATAATGATAATGACATATTATGTATCTAATATACATATAATGATATATAATGTCATGTTAATGTCTGTGCAACATCTCTGGATTGCTGTTTCTCCTCTTAAGTTCACAGGGAGATGCTTTACTTTATCAATAAAACCAACAACTTTTAAAAAAGAACCTCTGATGTATTGGCTTTAAATTACCGATCGATTACCGATCTTAAACTGCTTATGTGTTGGGTTTATCACAAGGGTGTCAGATGTGAAGTGACCTTGCTTTCATCTCTGCTTTCACTGTCAAAATAAAGTAATCAGTAAATGATGCACTGTATCAGATAATATAATAGTACTAATAACAACAATAAGAGGACTCTAACAACGTCTTACTAACAATAAATAGACTATAATCACGTTACTTTGTTGTCTAAAGTAGACAGGGAGGCACCAACTTTTTCCTCAGAGAAAGAAGCACTGATGTGCTGGCTGTAATGACTGTTAAATTATTGATTATCATAGGGTTTGTCACAGGTGACTTTGCTTTAATCTCCACTGTCAAACTTGAACAAACATTCAATTATATGCTGTTTAAGACAATAACAACAACAACAACAACAACAAATAGTGTATATTCCTAATCTTATATCTGTCCTACATCTTTAGTCTGACTGTTATTCTCTTCTACAGGACAGAGGGAGAGCAACGTTTTTAAACAGATCCACTGATGTAGGTATTGACTTTAAGTCTCTGCTCAGTTATTGATTACTTATTGGGATTATGACAGCTCTGGGATGTGAAGTGACCTTGCTTTCATCTCCACTCTCAGACTGGAAAGAACATGAAATTACAAGATCTTAACATTATAATGACAACAATAAGCAATATATGTGTCTAATAGTGTATCTTTACTCCATATGTGCATTGTTATTTGGCCTCTAAAGTGCACAGAGAAAACAACACTTAAAAACACTGATGTAGGGGGCATCGTTAAAGTGCTGATCAGTTATTGGTATTTATTTAATGATAGACTATGCCACATCATAACAACAATATAACCACAACAATCTGCACAACATCTTTGGACTGTTTGGTTCCTACTCAAGAAGATATAGACAACAACACTGCAATAAGACCCTCAGATGTAGGTATTGGCTTGAAATTGTTATGGATGACATATCAAACTTATTTCAGTGGTGGAATATGAGGAGACCCTGCCTATTATCAGATGAGCACAACAACAACAACAACAACAACAAACAACATCTATAACCTTGTATAAACATCTGCTCTACATAAGTGGCCTGTTGGACAGTCACTGCAGTTAAATACACAGGGACGCATAACAAAAGCAATGATATTGGTATTGACTTTAAACTGCTGATCAGTCATTGATTATTGATTGTGTTTTATTTCGATAAACATGGAATTCTAAGAAAACATAACGAAAACAGCAGCGTTTATAATAATGCACGTGCAACATGTGTCTGGACTGTTTTGTTTGTGGAGTTCTGATCGGATCTGCCGCAGCTGCATCAGGGTGGTAGGTCAGAGGTGTGTGTGTGTATGTGTGTGTGTATGTATGTGTGTGTATGTGTGTGTATGTGTGTGTGTATGTGTGTATGTGTGTATATCTGGCCCAGGCAGCGGCGGCTCGGAGCGTCCAGCTGCACCTGTGTTTCCCCGGTGGGTCTGCGGGGGGCGGAGGGCTCAGAATAGACCGACTCCGCTGCTTCGTCCTTGAGACATGAGGCCGGAGCCTCGGCAGCTGGATCCCGGGACAGAGCAGCTCCTCAGCTCGGCCTCAGCGGCACAACAACCACAACATGCTGGCGGTGTTGGCCAGATCCGCGGTGAGTTGCATGTTTCCAGCTGCGTCCGTGTTTTAATCCTGCTAGCAGCCAGGCTAATGCTAAAGCTGGAGCTGCTAATGGAGAGAGCGGAGAGAAGGGGGTGGGGCCGATCATCAATGTCACTGCATTCAGATTCAGATATAACTCTTGTCATAGCGAGACATAAGTGCAGAAACACTCCTGCACATTGTCAGTATTGATCCGGAGATTATTCACTGTTTAAAACGAGTGATTTATACTGCAGAGCGACATCCCAGCTCGATGTAGCCGCTAGCATAAAGCTAGCATAGCAACATGCTACAAGAAACACCACGTGGATATAAAACGATAAACTAGCTAGCTTGTAACCTCTACAGAGCAAAGCTGCCCTTATATTGCCGTTGTATAGTTATTATTCCTTGTAGCATGTGTTACTTAACATGTCAACAAGGTTTTATTTTGAAGGCTTTCACCGGAAATGAGTTTTATTTTGTCAAGTTTGGAAAGATCAAAAGTTGGAGTCAACATCAGGGCTGCTGCAAAACATTACCTCTGGGATACATGAGCTGTTTGGTCTGTTCAGTAGTGGTGAAAATATTGCTCTAAGGCCGAAATAAGTTATTTAGTCCCTCATTTATTAGATATTTAATAACTTTAATATCTTAAGTATCGTTTGCCCTGCTGCTATCTGTAAATACGTCTGTAGTTTTACACTCTAGTCTTGCAGTTTTGCTGCTTCTTTTACGTAGTTTAAGAACTTT
This sequence comes from Karalla daura, assembly GCA_029224185.1. Taxonomy (NCBI): domain Eukaryota; kingdom Metazoa; phylum Chordata; class Actinopteri; order Chaetodontiformes; family Leiognathidae; genus Karalla; species Karalla daura. Next base: position 25,608,030 of record CM055192.1, on the reverse strand, counting down.
TTGCACCAATATGTATTCTATAATACATGTACACACGGCTACATGGATGATTTGTTCTATTGTTCTATACAAAGTATGTTTTTTATTCTACTTATGGTGTCGCAACCCAGTACCTGACTTCCCCCAGGGATCAATAATGTATCTCTCTGTATCTATCTCTGTATGAGAGAGTCTTGGTATCTGGACTTGTTAGGACTTGATTCAGACTCAGAGGAGCTGAACAAGCCTCCTGTGTGAATGTGAAATGTCTTTAGGAATCTAGGATCCCTCTGAGGGTCTCTCTGTATGGGACGTCTGTGTGCTCAAAGTGGAGCCGCTGCTCCTCCTCCCTGAGAGGAGCCGGCTGAGGTGGTCGGGACGTTTCCCTGGAGAGCTGCAAAGCTGTGCATTTAAAAAAGATAAAGTCTGGATGAAAATGTTGTTAAGACAGTGCCGTTTCTCACATGAACATGATAGCAGATGATGAATACTGAACGTAGTGTAAGAAGAGTGCAGTCTGCACTGGCCTTCAGCTTGTCTACAGCATCACAAAACTGAGGAGATGCATTTAGACCCTGAAATTACAAAGCAGTAATTAGCTGTTTTGAGTAAACACCTTTTCATTGAGGTGGTTAAAAGCTGTTCCACAACTTGGTACCTGAGTCTTAATGATGACTGACCTCTAGTTGTGAGAAGGTTTGTTTTTTACTGCAGCTGTAACGTCCATAGTGTGACTGTTTTATGTCACAGCGTCTGCCTAGACTCACTCTATTGTTTGTGAATCTATTCTTTCTTTTTCTACGCTCCAGCCTGTGGGTCTCGGTCGTTATTAAGTGGGGTAATGAGTTGACATTGGTGGGCGACCCCTGGCCGCCAGCACACAGATGGGTTTCTGGTTTTCATGTGTGTTTGTGTTCGCTCTCATTCCAAAGTTTCATCTGTGTCAACCTGCTATTTTTACACGCTGGCAGCGGCTCGGAGGCTCGGTCCAAACAAGCCGCTTCGCTCCGGTGTCAGCTTTCACAGACGCGGTCGAGTTGATGATTTCTCCTATGTTTTTATACTAATTTAGAAATGTTGTTCACAACGCTGAATCCATTGGAAACTTCTAGAAGTCCTTCGGACATGTCAGAGTTATTTACTGCGCCGGGCTCTGATTGCAAACATTTGAGCTTTAACAACATGTTGACATCTGGATTTGTGAGGCAGCGTCCGTCAGCTGTTCCTGCAGCCTCAGTTCCAACCAGCATCAGTCAGACGAACGAAAGGTTCATTAAATGAGGAGAAAAGAAGAGATGAAATAAGAAAGGGAGAGAAAAGGAGTCGGCTGAAAAACAGCTGCAGGATGTGTTTACATCTGGTTTAAGATAGATAGATAGATAGATAGATAGATAGATAGATAGATAGATACATACATAGATAGATACATCGATAGATAGACAGACAGACAGACAGACTGGTAGACGTAGCTAGCTAGCTAAATATATAAGAAGATAGATAGATAGATAGATAGATAGATAGATAGATAGATGGATAGATACATAGACTGACAGAATGAAAGACAGAACAAAGATAGACCAAAGGAAAGAAAGAAAGTAAAGAGAGAAATAAAGAAACCAACTTTATTGATTCCATCATGGAAGTTCAGGTTCTGGTGGCATCACACATCACAACAATCAGTGTGTGTGTGTGTATACCTGTGTGTGTGTGTGTGTGTGTGTGTGTGTGTGTGTGTGTGTGTGTGTGTGTGTGGCCTGTGTGTGTGTGTGCCTGCCACAGCTGCGTCCTGGCGCCGTGCGGCCCTGCCTCCTGCTCCGGCCCGTCTCTCAGGTTCCGGAACGTTCCGTGGCCCACCAGGAGGGCCTGCCCCGGCTGCCGGTGCCGGGCCTGAGGCAGACGTGTGAGCGCTACCTGGCGGCTCTGGAGCCCATCGTCAGCCAGGAGGAGCTGCAGCACACACGCCAGCTGGTGGAGGAGTTCCTGCGGGGCGGCGTGGGAGAGAGGCTGCAGAAGGGCCTGGAGAGACGGGCACGCAAGACCGACAACTGGGTACGTGTCTGGCTGGAGGTAGACGAGTGCTGAAGGAGACCTAGAGTGGGGAATAAACCCTGACCCATGATGTCATCACATCCCTATCACTGTTTCCATGTCAGATAGAGAGATGGATAGATATTTTGAGGGATAGCTAGAAGGAGAGACACAGGTAGACGGGTAGATTAGCAGGTGAAGATGGTGCTCGTCCATTTAAAATGTATCACCTTCGTTTCATGTCTCAGCCATGCAGCTTCTTCAGAACTGAGGAAGCCTCTTGGATGAGACATGAAATGTCTAGAAGAAGTAGCTATACAGACGCTAGATGGCTAGCTAGTAAGATAGCTAACTATGTAGATGATGGGTAGATGGATAGATACATGCATACATACATAGCTAACTAGCGAGCTAGAGACTTGGCTAAGAAGCGAACTTATAAGATAGCTAGATACTTTACTAGATAGACAGCTAGCTTGATAGATAGCTAGCTAGCTACCTACTGACTTCCTTTCACGTTTTGTGATTGCACATCCATAACGTATATAATCATGAATTCTGCATCAGATCAGTCAGATTCTTACAGGTCTTCTAACCCTGACTAAGCCTGATGGAAAGATTTGAGAAAACCAAAGATTTTTATTTATTTTCAGCTGTTGTCTGGATGTTTTTCCTAGTAATAAATGGAGTTTAATTTCTTTGATTGCATGAGGGCTGAGCTCCAGTCTAAGTTTAAAGGAGCGTGCAGACAGATGTGACACTCCAGCTGTGTGACTGTCCTGCTGCAGCTGACAGAGTGGTGGAAGCAGTCGGCCTATCTGGACTGTCGGATGCCCGTGGCCGTCTACACCAGCCCGGCCGTCATCCTGCCACGCATGCACTTCCACGATCGACAAGGACAGATGAGGTGAGGCCTGGCTGGTAACCGCTGGTAACCGGAGCCGGTCCACGTCTTGTTTTCCAGTCACTCCATCCGTTTGCCTCGCTCCGCCCGCCCCGCGGAGGTGATTTACATTGTGCCGAGGTGTGGGGTGAGCGGTCCGGCTGGGGCCGACCTTTGTGCAGGCTTCCCCCCACATGCCGGCTATTTAAAGCAGGCAGCATCGCTCAGCTGTTTCTGACCACTCTGACCCAGGGGACATGCACGTAGCTGGGTAACGTCCCCGTCAAATGTCCCACCCCGAACAGAACTTTGTGTGGACTGTGTTGGAGTTGAAGGTCCTCGGTAGCAGGACGTGACATGACTCAGGTGACAGCACAAGACATGTGAAGATGGAGGAGGGCTGAATGATGTGGAACAAGTAAAGCTTCCACTTGTTTTCTGCCCCTGTATGTTACAATACCTGGTGTTTGAACCCAGGCAAGTGAAAACTCACTGGTTGTGAACACAAGCTCTGGACACACACACACACACACACACACACACACACACACACACACACACACACACACACACACACACACACACACACACACAGATGCCAATATCACATGCTTCTGATTTTTGTTGGCCGTCCAGCAGTTTTTCTCTGATGTTTTATTTCCAATCTGTGGAGGGGCTCCTACAAAGGAACACATAGAAAACAGAACAGAACAGAAGAGGACAGAATAGAATAGAATAGAATTTACTCACTCTAATACCGTTGCACAAAAACCTGCTATCAGAAATGTATATTTTCTCCGACCTTGTTACATAAATCTCTTAAAGAACTTCCACTCTGCCAAAAACCACCACACACGCACGCACGCACACGCACACACACACACACACACACACACACACACACACACACACACACACACACACACATACATGCACACACATGCACACACATGCACACACACGCACACACACACACACACACACACACACACACACACACACACACACACACACACACACACACACACACACACACACACACTCAGTCACATTGCTCCACAATATAACTGGCAAATTTATACAAGAATTTCATGTATCAGTCGACGATGGCAAAGTGGTTGAGATCCAACACCATTTCTTTTAAGGTAAATAACTCATTGTTTGTGTTGTTTTGTGCTATTTAACAGGCTAAACTCCTGAAAATGAATGGATGTTTGTTAGTTTTGAGAGCTACTGAAGTGGTTTGAGAGGTTTGTCAAACATAAGGTTTAAAAAGATGTTGATATATGATGATTTTAATAGCGGTAGTGGAGCATAAGGGTCGATATCTCAGACTGATCTCAGACTCTGCTCTGTGCTCAGGTTCGCTGCCAAGCTGATCGCAGGCGTCCTGGACTTCAAGAAAATGATCGACACGTGAGTTTGCCCCTGACCCCCTGACCCCCCGACCCCCCGACCCCCTGACCCCCACCCCCGGTGTGCCGGGGCCCAGGTGACGCTCTGTGTTGCAGGGAGACGCTGCCTGTGGAGTACCTGAGTGGGAAGCCTCTGTGCATGGACCAGTACTACCAGATCCTGTCGTCCTGCCGCGTCCCGGGGCCCCGCCGCGACACCGTGGTCAACCACGCCATGGGGAAGACGCCCCCCACCCACATCACCGTGGTCCACAACTTCCAGGTAGCTCCCCCTCCACCTGCCTGCTTCTACTGGGCTCACTGGTGCAACAGCACCGTCTGGAGCTAGCAGACTCCTCTGCACTGAGCTAATGATAAGAACTGTGACAGGACAGTTTAGTTCAAGGAGCTTTACAGGGTGTAAGATACGTTCCTGCGGGACCTGAAACAGTGTCAAGAGCTGAATGAAACTTAAACTTCATTAAGTTTCATTCATTTTATGAGGTTTAGAATTTTGTTGGTCTTGCCAAAAAGTATTTATTGTGAATAACTGAGAGTTAGAGTGTCACTGTATTTTGCTCTTAGTTCCCTCCCAGCTGATCCCAGGTCTGTTGTATGGTTGAGTTCTGGAGATTTATTACGAACAAAGCTTTTTTTGGAAGCTTTTTAAGAAGTCATAAGAAGTGCTGAAATTAACTTGAGGATTCCTGCAGATTCCCTGCATAGTAAACAGAAAATAAATGCAATATTAATACATAATTACACATGATGAATGCTAAAAATGAACCAGTTCTGGAGTGATTTAAAGAGTCTCAGTGGCAGTAATACGTCTCCTCCTGAGGAGTGACGGTCTGAGGGCTGAAGCGTCTCCTCCCTCCACAGTTCTTCGTCCTGGACGTGTACAACAGTGCGGGGAACCGTCTGACGGTGGACCAGCTCTACATGCAGCTGGAGAAGATCTGGAACTCCTCGCTGCAAACCAACAAGGAGCCCATCGGCATCCTGACCTCGCAGCACCGCAACACCTGGGGCAAAGCATACAACAACCTCACCAAGGGTGAGACGCTCACGCTGCAGCCTCAGAGACTGTCTGTCTGTCTGTCTGTCTGTCTGTCTGTGTGTGTGTGTGTGTGTGTGTGTGTGTGTGTGTGTGTCTGTGAGTGAGCCCTGATTGGCTGCCTGTCCAGGGTGTGTTCCCGCCTCTCGGCCAATCAGAGGACGGACAGAACGCAGCCGATCCCTGTGACAATGATTAGGTATTAAGAGGAGTTTGGAAAGAAAGAAAGAACAAGACTTAGAAGGAAAAAGAAGGAAGAAAGACTGAAGAAAAGACAGAAGCAAAGAAAGAAAGCAAGAAAGAAGGAAAGAGCAAAAAAAAAGCAAAGAAAGAAAGAGAGAATGGAAGAAAACAGACCAAAAGCAGAAAGAATATTCAGATTCAGAGAACTTAGTTTCTCCCTGTGAGGCAATGGCTATTTATTTCTTTATTTATTTTAAGAAGGAAAGAACAAAAGAATAAGAAATAAAGAAATAACGAGAGGGTGGAAAACGCTCATAAAGTTTGACTAACAGACAGAAAGAGAAAAGAAAGAACGGAGGAACAAAAAGAACAGAGGGACTCAGAAAGCTTGAATAACAGAAAGGCAGAAGCATGAAAAGGTAAAGAGTCAAAAACAGACAAAAAGGGGATTGAAAAGAGAAACTGGACAAAATGAACAGAACAGGAAAAGAAAGACGGAAAAAATGAGAACATACAGCGTGATTCAAGGAAAAACAGACAAAAAAACACAAATAAGAAAGAAAAGAATGAGAGACAGATTTCTAAGTTTCCCTGACACGTTCCTGAGGAATAACTGAGGTTTCCCTCTCAGTCTGACTCCGGATCCTTCCAGAATCACCAGACTCTCCCTCCTCCTCCTCCTCAGACAAGACCAACAAGGAGTCTGTGCGGGCCATCCAGAAGAGCATCTTCACGGTGTGCCTGGACGCGCCCATGCCCCGCGTGTCTGACGAGCTGTACCGCAGCCGCGTGGCGGCGCAGATGCTGCACGGGGGCGGAGCTCGCTGGAACAGCGGCAACCGCTGGTTCGACAAGACGCTGCAGGTGGGAGGCGGCCCAGCCTCAGCACATGCAGACATAGATGCATAGATGGAGAGATGATGGATGAGTAAAGGGATGAATGACTCCGTCCTCAGTTCATCGTGGGCGAGGACGGGACCTGCGGACTGGTGTACGAACACGCTCCGGCCGAGGGCCCGCCCATCATCTTCCTCATCGACTACGTGGTCAAATACATGTGAGCGGCTCAGACTTCTATTGTTGTTTGTCTGGAACAGAGAGTTTTCTGGTTCAGTGAACATGAGGAAGTGCAACAGTGCACACAAGAAGAAAGTCAAGAGGGTTAGGAACACTGGAAACCTGCAGCATCCAACATAATGAGCTCTATGAACTAACTAGTGCAAAGTCTCTCCTAGTTAAAGTGATAATGATCATACTGACCAAAATGAACTGTAATAGATATTATACACAAACCAACTCACTTTCATCTGTTTTCAGTTTGATGATTTTATCTAAAGACATAGAACACAAACATAAGAACTTGAAACAGACATAAAGGCAAAATAAACATATTTATGGACAATAACAGTTCATAGTGTTGATGGTGTCGATGTTCTGTGCTATTTCTGTGAAGTATTTAACAGTATTTAGGTATTTCAGCGTTTCAGTTCTTCTTACATTCTGAGTGTGGACTGTCTGTGATTTGTGAGCAGGCAGAGGAGCGAGATGGTCCGCTCCCCCATGGTTCCTCTCCCCATGCCCCAGAAGCTACGCTTCAACATCACCCCCGAGGTCAAGAGGGACATCGAGAATGCCAAACAGAACATGAACATGTGAGAGATCCACGGACTTATTAGAACCGTGAGACCGTGGGACACGCTCCTCACCTTCCTCCTCTCTTCTCCTGTTTGGTCAGAATGGTGCACGACCTGGACGTGAAGGTTCTGCTCTTCTCTCATTTTGGGAAAAATGTTCCGAAGCAGCACAAGCTCAGTCCGGACGCCTTCATGCAGACGGCTCTGCAGCTCGCCTACTACAGGTGACGATCCACAGGATGGAGGGCACGGCCTCCAGAGCAGTTAGAGCATCACACTCAACCTGCCTGCTCTCTTCTAACCTCTCCTCTGGCCTCTCCTCTCTCCCTGCCTGCTCTCCTCTCCTCTCTCCCTACTTGCTCTCCTCTCTCTCTGCCTCCTCTCCTCTCTCCCTGCCTCCTCTCCTCTCTCTGCCTGCTCTCCTCTCCTCTCTCCCTGCCTCCTCTCCCCTCTCCCTGCCTGCTCTCCTCTCTCTCTGCCTCCTCTCGTCTCTGTCTTCTCTGCTCTCCCCTCTCCCTGCCTCCTCTCCTCTCTGTCTTCTCTGCTCTCCTCTCTCTCTGCCTCCTCTCCTCTCTCTTTGCCTCCTCTCCTCTCTCTCTGCCTCCTCTCCTCTCTCCCTGCCTGCTCTCCTCTCTCCTTGCCTCCTCTCCTCTCTCTCTCCCTGCCTCCTCTCCTCTCTCCCTGCCTGCTCTCCTCTCTCTGCCTGCTCTCCTCTCCTCTCTCCCTGCCTCCTCTCCCCTCTCCCTGCCTGCTCTCCTCTCTCTCTGCCTCCTCTCCTCTCTGTCTTCTCTGCTCTCCCCTCTCCCTGCCTCCTCTCCTCTCTCTTTGCCTCCTCTCCTCTCTCTGCCTGCTCTCCTCTCCTCTCTCCCTGCCTCCTCTCCCCTCTCCCTGCCTGCTCTCCTCTCTCCCTGCCTCCTCTCCTCTCTGTCTTCTCTGCTCTCCTCTCTCTCTGCCTCCTCTCCTCTCTCTTTGCCTCCTCTCCTCTCTCTGCCTGCTCTCCTCTCCTCTCTCCCTGCCTCCTCTCCCCTCTCCCTGCCTGCTCTCCTCTCTCTCTGCCTCCTCTCCTCTCTGTCTTCTCTGCTCTCCTCTCTCTCTGCCTCCTCTCCTCTCTCTTTGCCTCCTCTCCTCTCTCTCTGCCTCCTCTCCTCTCTCCCTGCCTGCTCTCCTCTCTCCTTGCCTCCTCTCCTCTCTCTCTCCCTGCCTCCTCTCCTCTCTCCCTGCCTGCTCTCCTCTCTCCCTGCCTCCTCTCCTCTCTCTCTCCCTGCCTCCTCTCCTCTCTCTCTCCCTGCCTCCTCTCCTCTCTCTCTGCCTCCTCTCCTCTCTCCCTGCCTGCTCTCCTATCTCTCTCCCTGCCTCCTCTCGTCTCTGCCTGCTCTCCTCTCTGCCTGCTCTCCTCTCCTCTCTCCGTACCTGTTCTCCTCTCTCCCTGCCTCCTCTCCCCTCTCCCTGCCTCCTCTCCTCTCTCTGCCTCCTTTCCTCTCTCCCTGCCTGCTCTCCTCTCTCTCTCCCTGCCTCCTCTCCTCTCTCTGCCTCCTTTCCTCTCTCCTTGCCTGCTCTCCTCTCTGCCTGCTCTCCTCTCCTCTCCCCTCTCCCTGCCTCCTCTCCTCTCTGTCTTCTCTCCTCTCCTCTCTCCCTACCTGCTCTCCTCTCTCCCTGCCTGCTCTCCTCTCTCCGTGCCTGCTCTCCTCTCTCCCCGCTCTCCTCTCCTCTCTCCCTGCCTGCTCTCCTCTCTCCCTGCCTGCTCTCCTCTCTCTCTGCCTCCTCTCCTCTCTCCCTGCCTGCTCTCCTCTCTCCCTGCCTGCTCTCCTCTCTCTCTGCCTCCTCTCCTCTCTCCCTGCCTGCTCTCCTCTCTCTCCCTGTCTCCTCTTCTAACCTGCAGGATGTACGATGCCTGCTGCTCCACCTATGAGAGCGCATCGCTACGGATGTTCAAGTACGGCCGGACAGACGCCATCAGATCAGCGACCACTGACTCACTGAAGTTTGTGCAGGCGATGCAGGATCCAGCCAAGAAGGTAGAGGGATGTGAGAGGAGCAACACTTTCAACTCTGCTTTAGTGAAGCAGGTCCAAAAATCACTTTGAAATGCAGATAAAAAAAACAGGCAAAGTACAGCATCTAAAATGAAGTGATGCTGTTTGCAGCAGTTTGGTCGCTCCAGTTAGCTCCAGTTAGCAGCTACGCTGTTCAACAAAGTCACTGTTCATGTGTGTGGCAGGGGAGACAGCCAGTCAGAGTAAAGCCCATGTCTGGGTGACAGAAAGAGACCCTTGTATTGTGTGTTATTCTCCAGTCCTACTGTAAATAAAACCTCATTCAGACACATAATGGACTGCCTTTTACCTGTAAAATAGCATCTGAGGTATATCTAATGCAACCAGTGTTCCATAGCTTCTACTCATTCTCCTTTAAGCTACTACATGAAACTAGATTGAGGTTCTGAGGTTTGCCTGAAGGACTGAGCAGTTCTGTGTGTCCGCCAGAACTCCGAGAAGCTGGCGCTGCTGCAGAAGACGGTTCAGACGCACAAGCAGAACACGTACGACGTGAGTGTGTTTGAACAGGTGTGTGTGTGTGCTTCAGATGCATTTCCTGCTGTGTGTGTGAACACTGTGTGTGTGTGTGTGTGCAGGCGGTCCACGGCCAGGGCATCGACCGACACCTGCTGGGGCTGAAGCTGCTCAGCATCGAGGACCTCACCTCCATGCCTGAGATATTCATGGACACCTCGTTTGCTGTGGCCGAGCATTTTAATCTCTCCACCAGCCAGGTTGGATATGAAAACACTCGGGGAAGGTGATTATTTGTGGTCCTGTTTGCTTGTTTGTTTGCTTGTTTACCCTCCCTCCTCTCCCTCCCCTGGTCTGCGCGTCCAGGTTGGCTCCAAGACAGACTGTGTGATGTGCTTCGGTCCGATGGTGCCAGATGGCTACGGAGTGTGTTACAATCCCATGGACGAGCACGTCAACATCGCCGTCACGGCCTTCAACAGCTGCGAGGAGACGAACGCTGCCAGGTTTGCTCAGGCTGTGGAGGACGCTCTGCTGGACCTGCGAGCGCTGCTGGAGGCCGAGGCCGGGCACTGACCTCGATCCAGAGGACGAGCCGGGCCGAACCGGGCCGAACCGGGCCGAGCAGAGCCGGGCAGAGCCGAGCAGAGCAGAGCAGAGCAGAGCATCACTTGGACTCACCTAGACGTTCAGTGTTCCCTGACCAGGGGGCGGGGGTTGCTGGGGGTGGAGGGGCAGGGGTGGGGGGGTGGGGGGGTGGGAGGGGGGTGTGTTCTGGGGTGGTGGGAAGAAGTGCAATGTGTGGAAATTCTATATTTTAATATATTGTGTTACATTTAAAGCTGAAATGAAACCTTAATGCACTGATTTTGACTGTACAACAAAACTCCCTCTTTATTTATACTTTACTACTTCCTGGTTCAGTCATAAAGATTCTTTCCTCTCTTAAAGTGAAGGTTTGAATTATTTGACAGACTGGTTTTAACTAATTTATTTCTCTCATTTCACAATAATTCTACTCAACAGTACACAGGTGATGTTTTCTTATCTTGTGCACACAAGATGAAAACGATGACCATCTGAGGTCCTAAGAGACAAATACAAATGTATCCTACATACAAGATTCAATGTGCATGGAATATAATTGTCTTGTACACACAAACTATCATCTGGTATGCACAATAATAAAAATATCATCGGTTGGTCCATAGAATAGAATAGAAATGAAAGATGTGACAAATGCTGTAAACTCAAAAAAAATTTCAAAGTTTCTTATGAACAACCTTGATTCTGCCCCCAAAAAACACCTAAGACTCTAAAAATCACTCTTTAACAATCGATCAGTTGTTTTTGGAGCATTTGGTCTAAACTGCATCAGAATTACAACGATCAGTGATTCTGAATGGGTCCAATGTCACACATAGAAACACATCACTGCCTTCTGTTTTGTTTGTATTCTACACAGCGTCTGCTCTTATTATTCTAAGGAATCAGGGTTGTTCACGCTGAATATCAACGTCGTATAAAGGAATATTCCGCCCTGAAGTTCCCCTCGGAGTATAGGTAGTCCCCGTGGAACTCGACCTCGGCCATGTTTCCAGAGGAGTGCCACAGGAACAGCTGCTGGCCTTTAAACACGTTGGTCTTCAGGGCGTCTTTGTCCCGGATCTGGCATCGAGAAAAACAAGGAACAGCAGGCGGTCGGAAGGTGTTCAGAGGACACGTGAGCAGCTCGCAGTGAGCGTGGGGACCCACCATGATGAAGGAGGACTGGGCCCGGGTGGAGTTGAAGGCCAGTCCGATGTGCAGAGCCTGGATTCTGATCTTGACCGAGGGCGGAGCGTTGATCAGGACCCGGCAGGTGTGGTTAGAGTCCGACGTGGTCGGGTTCTGGAAGACGCCGCTCGGAGGAAACAGCTGAATGTCACAGTCTGAGGGGAGAGGACAGGAGGAGGAGGAGAGGGTGTGGCAGTGATGTAAGAATCAGTGGTTTCATCTGAAAGGCCCCAGAGTCTGTTTTAAAATCCTTTTTTAACATATCGGAATATTATTCTCTGTTTCTGCACAGATCTGGGGCCCTATCATGCTGACTGATGCCACTCACATGAAAGATCGGGGCTTCTTTACAGTTAGAACACATATGTGTGTCCCTGGTGTTATCGTAGAAGCTATGAAACAACGGTTTCATTAGAAATACCCAGAGTGCTGTTCTACATCACTTTTACAATCCTGCTCTGGTCTGTTTCTGGACAGATTGGACTAAACGTAGCTATACGAGATGTTCAGTGTTGTGATTTTTTTTATGACTTTATGAAGCTTTATGTGACTTAATGTGACATTACATGGCTATACACACATATATATATATATATATATATGTGTGTGTATATATAACCATGTAATGTCACATTAAGTCACATAAAGCTTCATATATATATATATATATATATGTGACTCCTCGTGGCTCTACATGGTTTTACGTGAAATAAACAACATAGCTTCTCAGCTTGTTCCTTAGCTGGATAGCTAGCTTCTCAGCTAGCCAGCTAGCTAACAACTAGCTGGATAGATACTTAGCTAAATAGCTATGTTTGACTATAGATGTCACCACACCCTTATTCATATGTTTCTGTTTGAAATGCAGATAAAAGATATAGTATAATTTACATAGTTTATAGCACCTATTAAAGATCTGTCTTTTATAGCTACAATTTCAAACTGATATCTATATACAAACAAAGGCGTGCTGATGTTTTTGGCTTTTGCCGTTATCTAACAAAGCCGACATAAAAGTCTGTTTTTAATCCACATTTTAGGACAGTTAAAATTGACCAACCCAGAGCACACATTTGGAAGTGTTGTATCACTCCAACACCACGGTTCCTTTTTCCTCAGTGTTTCACAGTGTTTCTGCTTATTTCAGAGCCTTTCGGCTGGATTGCATTAGACTGCGAGTTTTCACTACATTGCACACGTCTCTCCACATTCAGCTCCTCTCCTCCTCTTTAGAGCCTCTGTGTGTGTGTGTGTGTGTGTGTGTGTGTGTGTGTGTGTGTGTGTGTGTGGCAACATGCTCAGACGATGCGGTCTCTTTCTCTCTCTCTCTCTCTCTCTCTCTCTCTCTCTCCCCCCCCTCTCCCTCTCTGTGGCTCACCCTGATGGTGGCTCTTCTTGGAGTTCCTCTGGGAGCTGTAGCTGAACACCACCCCGTTCCCAGGCTGGAGCAGGTTCTGCCGAACCAGCAGGACGTTGGTCCTGGTGGTGAGCTCGCTCCCAGCCACATGCTCGCACTTCCTCACAAAGGCCAGGCGGTCGAAGAAGGCAACGAACTCCTCTGTGGAGGCAGGGTAGCAGACGTTATCCCAGTTTCCCTCCAAAATGAGATGAGGTCAAAATGTTAAGAAATATTTTACTTTTGCTGCAGTCCAAGGAGCCGGACTCCACCTTGATGTGCACGAGCTCGTCCAGGGGTCGACCTATGGACACCGTGCAGCGCCCGGTCACATCTCTCAGGTCGACCACCCCGGATTCTTCCAGAAGCAGCTGTCCACACACACCTGGTGGAAACACACTGGTAACTGTGTCTCTGCAAACACCGCCATGTTTGTCCAGGAACAACACCACAGTTAGCTAGCTAGCTAAATAGACAAGTAGCTACATAGCTGTCAAGATGGCTAGACAGATAGATGTAGCTAGCTAGCTAAATACACAACTAGCTAGCTAGTTAGATAGATAGATAAAAGTAAATATAACAGAATAGACAAAGCAGACAAGACAGGACACACAAACACACCCTCCCTCTTGGATGAAGAATTTCAGGCACTTTTATTCCTTTATAGTAGTAAAATCAGACTGGATAAAACACATCAATTAAAAAAGATAAATAAACAAATAGATAAATAAAATACAACATTCATTTGATAATAATAAATAATTAAGAAATGACAACTAAAATCAGAATTAAAACATTAACAATCAAATAAAGACACATAAACAACTAAAATTATACAACATATAGGCTAAACAAGCTGAAAGACCAAACAGTTACAATACATACATGACAAGATCGACTTTAATTGATTAACAGTGAGTTTTTGTCCTCAGTGCTCTCAGGTCTTCTGGAAGGTTGTTCCAAGTTGTACAAAAACATTATATTAAACGACAACTTTGTCCTGTGATTTACTTCATATTTTAGGAATTATAAACGACCTTTATCTGAAGACCTGAGGGTTCTGGATGACTCACACAACCTAGATGTTTATTCTTACAGAATAATTTATATGAATTTCTTTGAATTAGAACTCTACAGTACTTGAGGAGTGATAGTTTGTGATGTTGGACTGAGTGTCTGTACTGACTGGGTGTGGGCGGCGGGGGGCTGGGGGGCGGGGCCTCAGTTGTAGCCGCTGGAGGGGGTGTGGCCTCCTCGCTGGGTTCTGGATCCTCCACGCGGCTCTTCCTGGTGATCGGCAGGCGCGTCTCCCCCGGGCAGTCGGCCAGGCTGCAGCCCTGGATGGTGATGGGCTTGGGGCGGGCGAAGCAGACCACGGGGCTGAGGGGCTCCCCCCCAGGACCCGCACAGGTCACCGCCCTGGACTGGATCCCATTCCCACAGGACACAGAGCACTGCAGCACAACGCCACACACACACACACACACACACACACTCAGTGAGTCAGTCAGAAGTGTTAGCAGGACAGCAGGATGCACAGTAAAGGAGAATGAAGAACCATGGCTTGGTTGGAAAACGTCAACTACTACTCAGGTCTACTCCCAGCCAAAGACGTGCTCTGCTCATTCACTGTCAGTGCAGGTGTTGCTTCTTCTTCTTTTTATTCTTTTTCCACAGATTATTTGTGAGTGATTTGAATCAATAAGATATAAATGTTACATAAACATTGAGAACACCCAGGAAAATTACACACCAAACCCTGTTATTGGACATCTCTCCAGAATATGAATGTTTTGAGGAACTACAGAAATAGCTTTTTCATCAGAAATGAATGAGATTAGGTGAAAAATGGACACTTTGTTGGACATAGTCCAACCTAGAGACACTAGTTCCCTCTGTTGATGTGGCATTCTGTTTTTCGATAGATGTTTATAGTTTTTGATCTATCGACATTATTGTAATCACGATCACAGAGCCACTCTACTGCCGTCACCGTGGCAACCTCGATTAGAGGCTCCGTCACCGTGGCAACCTCGATTAGAGGCTCTGTTGCCACGGCAACCTTAAGGCTCCACACAGGGTTGAAGTAGCAGTAGTAAAATAAAGCGGTACTTGAGATTCTTCAGTGTTTTTGCAGCGTGACCTAGTTCACTCTAGGTCTCCTTTCATAATCCAATCGAGAATCAACACAAATCTACTTTATCAACTTTAATGTGTGTTAAACACTGTAACAAGATGCTACGTATAATTAATATCCAATCATGTAAACTATGTTTGAGAATGTTCTTTCAGCAGTTTTCTCCAGTGGCTCTCGGCTGTTTCGGCTGTGATCCATCACAGTGAACAGGGGTCTGTGTTGGTGTGTGTCAGCCCTGCTTCAGCGGCAGACATTATCATGGTAACGCAGTTAAAGCACAGACTTGTTCACGGTGATGGATCACACACTCGGAGCTGCCTCTGAGGCTCTGCTAATGCTGGGGAACCACTTGATAAGCAGACGTGGGGGGAAAGGCACATTTTGTGCTTCAAAAATACAGAGAAAATGTTTAAAAAATGACTGTGTGTGGCTCACAGACAGAAAAGGTGTGAGTATTATCACACTGAGAGGTTTCTCTAAATGAAGCTGTTTCCATTTCCAGTCTGTTGTTGCGATATTCAGGTTTTGCAGATTCCAACTGGGATTAGAAACACACCTAGAGTCACCCACATTGCCTATTTTGGTGTTTTTGTGAATTTGTTACTTTTGTTAAATGGAATTTGGTTTGCTGGCAAAACTGGCTCCTAGTTTGATAGTTTGCTAGCAGAAGCTCGTCCTCTCCCTGAGTCGGTCCTGGGGGGCGTACCTGGCTCCAGGGCTTCACCTCCCAGCCGTAGGTGCAGAGCTGCACCACGCAGGGCACGGTGGACGACGGCCTGCGTGGCAGAGAGGCGCAGAGATCGTCCGACACCCTGGTGAACCTGCCCCCGATCCTCTGCATGCAGGCCACCGTCCGGTGAGCCACGCCCAGGCCGCAGGTGGTGGAGCAGTGCGTCATGTTCACCGCCCACCAGCTGATGGAAAGATAAAGGGTTGAATGAAGTAAAGAGGTCTAGAATGGAAAGATGTTCAGCCTATTCCTACGATAAAGGTGGACGGTCCTTAAAATCACATCCTCATTCATATGTCAGTGTCTCTGTTCCTGGTTCTTGCTCAGTCTCTGGTTCCTCCTCAGGTTCTTCCTCAGTCTCTGGTTCCTCATCAGGTTCTTCCTCAGACTCTGGTTCCTCCTCAGGTTCTTCCTCAAACTCTGGTTCCTCCTCAGTCTCTGGTTCCTCTTCTGGTTCCTCCTCAGTCTCTGGTTCCTCCTCTGGTTCTTCCTCAGTCTCCAGTTCCTCATCAGGTTCTTCCTCAGACTCTGGTTCCTCCTCAGGTTCTTCCTCAAACTCTGGTTCCTCCTCAGTCTCTGGTTCCTCTTCTGGTTCCTCCTCAGTCTCTGGTTCCTCCTCTGGTTCTTCCTCAGTCTCCAGTTCCTCATCAGGTTCTTCCTCAGACTCTGGTTCCTCCTCAGGGTCTTCCTCAAACTCTGGTTCCTCCTCTGGTTCCTCCTCAGTCTCTGGTTCCTCCTCTGGTTCCTCCTCAGTCTCTGGTTCCTCCTCAGTCTCTGGTTCCACCTCAGGTCCTTCCTCAGTCTCTGGTTCCTCCTCAGGTTCTTCCTCAGACTGGTTCCTCCTCAGGTTCTTCCTCAGTCTCTGGTTCCTCCTCAGGTTCTTCCTCAGTCTCTAGTTCATCGTCTGATTCTGGCTCCATCATCTCAGGCTGGATGTGGACACATCGCTCCATAGCTGCATCAGAGCTCCAGTCACTACTTTGTGAAGGAGAACAAGCTGAGGAGCTATGCAGGTGATCAAGTAGAGTAAAGTCATGTGATCATTCATTTGAGTGGAAGCGGAGACAGCCAATCAGGGTAGAGCCTACATGTGGTTGCCAGATAAACATGAAAGGGCGCCAGACCAGTTAAGAAACGGCAAAGTATCCTGACAACTAAAAACAGGATTTTAAAAAGGCTGAAAAATGAAATCGGAGGTATTTCTGATGAAACCATTGTTCTCGAGCTTTCATATTCACACGAGAATGTGTGTGTGTGTGTGTATGTGTGTGTATGTGTGTGTGTGCTCACACAGGTTTGCAGCCCTGGGTGTTGCATGGGACCACTGCTGAGGAATTCGGGGGGGGTCCGCACTCGGAGTCGTCCACCACCACCTCCTCCCCCTGCTGCGTTTCTCGTGCACAGTAGAGCACTCTCTTGGCCACGCCTCCTCCACACGTCACGCTGCAGGCGCCCTCCTTAGCACGCCACCTGCTGGTGCTGCACACACCATGCCACGCCTGTGTCAACACGCCTCTGACTGGATACACTACTGCACACACACACTATCTATCTATCTATCTATCTATCTATCTATCTATCTATCTATCTATCTATCTATCTATCTATCTATCTATCTATCTATCTATCTATCTATCTATCTATCTATCTATCTATCTATCTATCTATCTATCTATCTATCTATCTATCTATCTATCTATCTATCTATCTATCTATCTATCTATCTATCTACAGTATCTACAGTAAAGGTAGTTTGTTTGCTAGTATTCTCTGGAGTAGAGATGTAAGTAAAAGTATTATATCAACCATTGAGTACAAGCAAATGGGACAACAACAGTTCCCAGAGACACCCAGCTGTGGATGAGCCTCTCTGTGACCCTGGTGGATGTGTCCTCGCTGCCTGTGACGTTAACCCGCTGAAATCAGATGTGAAATCAGAAATCCTGAAGCGTGCCGTCTCACATGACAGGGCAGGGCTGCGTGTTGCAGGCCATGGACTGAGGAGCCGGCTTGCTGGAGGCGTCGCAGTTGGAGTCTGGGACTGGGAGTGCTGTCTGGTAGTCCATGCAGGAGATCCACAGCTGCAGGGTTCCTACGGTAGGTCATGGAGCTGGGGTTGGCCTGGTCTGCTCTCTCTGAGAACATGCTGAGTTCTGCCTTACCGTTCCCGCAGGTCTTGGAGCAGCGGCTGTGGGACCAGGTGGGACTCCAGACGTAAACGGGAGCCGGTCTGGATCTCGGAAGTAAACCGGACTGCAGCACAGGCTGGACCTGCACAGAAGAGGCATCACAGGTGGAGTAAGAGTGTAAGCATTCTTCACATCCATGCACTCTCTGCATCTGTTACATGTTCCCATAACCACTATGCAATATATTCACTGAAAGGCTCTCATAAAGCAAATTTATGATGTAAAAGAGATGGAAATTTCCATCATGTTGCTCAGAGTGGAACTTGTTAATGGCTGAACGTATTTTATACTTATTGTTGAACACTTGTTCAAAGATCTACAAATCAAAAATTGAAAAAATATACAGTACAGTTATATGTCATATTTTATGTAAAGCTTATAGTAAAATATGTACTAAAAGTACTTAAAGCCCAATCAATAACTGGGTTTCAAAGATTTTAAGTTCCTCTATGAAAGTGTAAATGTTTGACTTTTGACATATCCCATTTTACATGAATTCAAATTTACACAACAAAGAGCTGTATAGACTATGTAAATCAACATAATAGTATACTGAATTTTACTTTTTAAGTGAAGTTATAAAAGTTTTAGGTGAATCTTCTATCTTTACAATGTCCTCTGGTCATTTTACTGAGGGCGACAGACATCACTGTGACACGTCTCCTCCCTCAGAAATGAGCCTGAGAGGTAGGTCTGTACCTGTCCTGCAGACTCCCACCCGATGGGGCACACGTCCACCACGCAGGCCACCCAGTCCGGGGGCCTGGTCTGCTTGGAGCAGAAGCTCTGGTTGACCTGGACCTCCTGGCCTCCCTCCAGCCTCACACACGACACCTCCCGCTCAGCTTCTCCAGGCCCGCACACAGCCGAGCATCGGCCTGGCTCCGACACCCGCCACCTGCACGCACACACACACACACACACACACACACACACACACACACACACACACACACAGGAATCTGCTCATTAGACCTGAAATCCTCTGGTCTGATGGATGCTCTGATGTAACATCAAGAGCACTTCCCTGGATTTTTTACAAATTTCACTCATTCGTAATTGTTGTTCTTCAACATCTTGTGGAAGATACTCTGATGCCGAATCATGGAGTAGATATTTGCACTGTATGTGCAGAGAAAAGAAACAGTCTAGAACAAAATCCACTTTTAAACGATTCGTGACTCCTCTTCTCATTTTTCTTATATTATTTTTCTCAGATTTTTTACGTCACAACTCTACAGCAGAGAGCAGTAAAGCAGCACTGAGCAGAGCGCCTCCTCACCTGGCGGGACAGGGTTGCAGGTTACACCTCTCCGCCGTGTCGGGGGCCGTGTCGGGCGAGCACTCGGAGTCTGGAACCTTCTCCAGCTCCGCTCCCAGGTCCCGGACACAGTCCACAGGACGCACCCGCTCTCCCCCACCACAGGAGGCGTTACAGGGCCCGAACGCCCCCGCCTCCCACCTGGGAAGCAGAGGAGTGTTCAGTCAGCTCAGAGCTGAGCTGCAAGTCTGTGTGTGTGTGTGTGTGTGTGTGTGTGTGAGACCCACACCTGGGGGGGCAGGGGGACAGCTGACAGGCTGAGTGGGGGGGGCTGGTTGGAGGAGGCGTGTCACAGGTTTGCTCCTCCAGACGGTCGTTGGTGGCTTCGTCTACGCAGACCAACACGTGCGTCTGCACACCTGAAGGTTCAAGGTTCGACTGTTTTAATGTCGTTAAGAATATGGAGGTTGAGTGTGTTAGACTTCCTACACACAGGTGATGACACACAGGACGATAATGACAGGCACACACAACGCAACAGTACAGACAACATGTAAAGTGTCAACAAGAAGGAGAAGATGAATCACAAGATAACTTTTCCAAACCGAATCTGCAATTGTTGGGGACTTGCTTGTGCAGCTATAAAAACTGTTTCAGTGGTTTTAGATTATAGCTGAGGGCACATGCAGCACAATATAACCATCTTATTTGCAGTAGTGTGTGGGAATGTGCAGTTAAATGTGTGGAACCTCCTGAAAAGTTCATTACAGTAGTACAGTACTGGATAATTAGACCCAAGCAGCCAGGTATGTGGTGTGAGGACAAGACAAAAAGATTAAAGAATATATATATGGGAAAACATATGAACATATTAAAACAGTGCCTCTGTTTGGGATTTGTAAAACAAATATAATACATCATCATTCTGTGGATTTAGGACAGATTCATTTCAGCACACTGGTTGTTGTTTTTGTTCAGGTACCAACCGGACCCGCAGGAGACGGAGCAGGACGAGGTGAGGACGGACCATTTCCCTTTAGGAGGGACGTCCCCGCCTCTGATGGGGACGTAGAACTGGTAGCTGATGTTTGGGTTTGTTTTCTCTCCGTACTCTCTCCCGTAGTTGCGATAGACCTGCAGAGAGAAAGATAAACATTCCTCTCACATTTGAGAGCCTTTTCCTGAAGGTGTCACGTGTCAGAGATCAAGGAGCAGCTCTTTAATCAGGAGGCGGCGTCGGTTCGTTTTTCTCCGTCCCGACCTGCACATTTATCTCCTCCTGCAGCGGCCCGGGCAGCAGCAGCTCCTCCATCTCCGGCAGGAGGTCAGGGGTCAGGTGGAGGCGGTATTCCAGCCGGCTGTCGTCCAGGGGGGAGGGGTGAGTCATATTCAGCGCCATGCTGCCTCCCCCAGACACGATGTACCGAGCCCCAACCTTCACGGCTGCAGAAGCCACAAAACCACTTCAGCATATTTTCAACCAGAGGAAATAGTCATTTTCATCTTAACCTGTAAAAAAAACAAGCCTGTTTCCTAGGCCTTTCCTCGACACGTATATCCATGATAAAATAAGCGTGTCTAGGTAACTACAAGGTCTATCTGGATACTTTTGGTGCCATTGGAAAGGGAACACTTTGGCTCAGTGAAGTGATGGTGCTCACCCATGTGAGTGAAGAGAGGCGCCCGGTTAACTATGTGGATCTGTGTGGCATTCACAGGCAGAGACAGGAAGGTGGTGTACTCTGAAACAGATGAGAGAGGATGTATCAGTGCCAGCTGATCCAGTCATTGTTTTTAGATAGACATAGATAGACAGCTAGGTAGATGGGTAGACAGACACACAGATAGACATCAGTGAAGGTTCTTAGAGTTCTAGAGTGACAAATGGGCACCTGGAGTAAACTTTTGAAGACGTTTCACCTTCGTTTCATGCTTTATGTCTCATCCAAGAGGCTTCTTCAGAACTGCTGAGAAGCTAACTAGCTAGCTAGATACATAGCTTGAAAGATAGCTAGCTAGATACTTAACTAGACAGACAGATCTAGATTCGCTATCTAGATCGATAGATAGACTTGAATAGATAAAATTCATGAAATGTCTTGACATTAAAAAAATCCAAAATAATGCCTCAAAATCAACATCAACACATGTTGTTTAGCAGTGATACGTGTTGATTGATAATCAGACAGTTGATCCCTACCTTTGGCTCGCCCACCAGAGTAGAGGTCAGAGGTCAGGCTGCAGGACGATCCATCTCCACCACACACGCCACACATGTCCCTCACGGCCCCGGAGCGCAGGACGCCGTCGCAGCCAAACAGCTGATGGGAGACGAGCAGGAAGTGTGACACGGTGTGAACCAGAGGTGAGAGGTGGCGGCTGTCTCTGTCCGTCCCTACCTGACATCGTCCTCTCAGACAGGCCGCTGTGGCGCCGTAGGCCGGCGGCCTGTCCGCCTGGCAGCGCGTCCCGTCCACAAACTGAGCTCCGCGGCTCACGATGAAGTCCTCCGGCTCCGACTGGCACGTGAATCTGCACTGCTCGTCCCCTGCTCGCAGCCAGGACACACAGCCAGGCGTTAGAGATGGAGGCCTCCACCTCTGAGAGGCGGAGCTGCTCCTCCTCAGGCCAAACCTTGGGCAAAGCCGAGCGCGGGGATCCAGGTGTAGAGGGAGGGGGTGTTGGGCAGCAGGTAGAGCGGGTGGGCGTCTGTTTGGGAACACTGCTCCGCCATGAAATCCAGCTGCGTGCGCTCACACGGCTGCAAGAGAGGAAACGCAGGGACGCTGTGTGAAGAGGACCTGGAATGGTTCAGTGGAGGATTTACCCTCGTTCTCTGGTCTTAACGTCGAAGCTACGGCTGATCGATTTGATCAGAGAGGCTTTTTTGTAGTTCTGTTGTTAGGTTTGAGGCTATACAGGTGTGTCTCAGATCTGGCACCCTTTCATTTTCTTCAACTAAATATGCCTCAGATGCTATTTTACAAACCTATTAACAATAGGATGGGGCTGTAAAGGTCTGTTTCTGGGCAGATCTTTCATGCTCATCTGGCAACCACATATAGGCTTTATTCAACAACACAACTTTTTTTCTTAACTGATAACTGGAGTGATGCAGCTAAGGACCGGTTGTGATGCACCCTCAGACTTCTTGAACTGAAGTTCTATCTCAGAATGATCTTATTGTTGTTATTATTTTGATCGTTCTGAGGATAAAGGTTCTCTCCAGACATTGTGGCGCCTGCAGACAGACGAACGATTGAAGACGAGCACCGCTCTGTGTTCAGTCATCGACTGAGCAAACAGCTCCAGCCCACAGTCGACCGAGGCCCACTGCAAACATTAGGACCAGAGAGATTGTACCTGCTGGTGACAAAGTTCAGCCTCCACATCTGGGCCCTGGCAGTAGTTCCCTCCAAAAGCCGGTCTGACAGACAGACAGGCAGACAGGCAGACAGACAGAGCATGTTGTTAATCTCAGACAGACAGTCAGAGGACCCTCCTGCTCTGGCGGCTCTTTATTGATCCTTGCTGGATCACCTTGGGTTGTTGCACTTGCGTGTGCGGTGCGTGATGCCCCCCCCGCACGTGCGGGAGCAGGAGGAGAAGTCGGACCAGCTGGACCAGGAGCCGTGCACCACGATGGAGGAGCTGAGCTCGTCCATGGACACACAGCGTCCCTTCAGACACCACTGTGAGAGGATGAGAGAGGATGAACGCACGCCCAGGCCTGTTTCTAATATCATGCTTAAAGGGAGCCTGGATTGAAACAAGTCATCTGTGTTCTCATTCATATATAAACGTAGGGCGATAAGATGGGAGCTTAAATGGGCAGAAACATATAGGTGCTATACCATTCTAGACCCTCAGAGTAATGAGTGTGTGCCTGCTCCCTGTTGCTCCATAGCTGCAGCAAAGCTCCAGTCACCGCTAAGTGGATGTGAACAAGCCGAGGAGCTACGCTTCAGAAGCAACGTGAAGCCACCTCCTTGTTCATGTGAGCAGTGGTGGGTAGTTGCAGCTAATAACAGGGTTGTGAAAGGGCTGTAAATTAGACTAATTTCTGATGAATTGATGCATTGTTCTGAAAGCAGCACCTGATTGGGCGCACACTCTGTCCCGTCCAGCAGAGGCACCAGGAGGCGTTTGCAGGAGCGGTCATCATCAGGGTTCACATGGCAGGACAGGACTCGGCAGGCCGACTGATACAGGTACAAACACAGGTTCAGTGTGAGAGCATGGCTGGAGATGCAGCCGGACGTGGAGATGCCGCATGTCTGGATCTGAGCTGCCACCTGCTGGCCTCAGCTCAGCATCGCAGCAGCAGACCTACCAGGTCGGGGTTGGTGAAGGAGCAGGCTCGGGCATGGCTGCCGAAGGCGATCCGGCACTGGTCGTCCACTCCGTAGTAGAGGCCGGGCTTCCAGTCCTGCAGGGTGCCTCCCAGGGCAGGGAGGTCCTTCACACATTCAGCCTTCCCTTCACTGGGAACAGCAACATGTAAATACTCTCCACAGGTCCACCACTAACTTGTCTGTCCAGGACCAACACCAGTTCTTAGTACAGCAGGTAAGTGCCCACGAAGGGGCACTTAGAATCTACTGCATGTATCATGTTAAACATACGTAACAAAGGTGTTTCCCCACTGGATTCATCATGTCAGTTTCCATCAAGGTTGAGCTGTAGAGTTAATTAAATATGCTCTATTAAGCTAAGATTAGTTAAGCACTTTAAAAGATGGCCTCCCTGACAAACTAACTGACGGTTTGGAATCAAGTATGTAGCCTCGCTTGGGTTGATATAACGAGAAGCAAATCGGTGAAATATATTAAAAATCAATGGAAAATGTTACATCTACCCAAGGACTAAGCAGGACAAATTAAACTGAAGTGAAACTTCAACATCTATTGGTGGAATCAGAGCGCAGACTTCAGCAGATTTCTACTTCAGAAGTCAAAACCACACGTCACTACATCAATCTCTGACATTATGAGAAGAGGAAAAAGAGAGAAGAGAAGCGAAGCAGCCTGAGGTGGGACAGTAAGCTGTGACTGAGGGACGCAGCGTCCCCCCGGCTCTGAGCTGAACGAGGCCTGGTGCCCACCTGAAGAAGGCCAGCAGCTGCTGGCGGCTGCAGGCCGACCAGCTCAGGTCCACGCTGTTGTAGCCGCCGTCCGACGCCATGATGAAGCCGCTGCGGCTGCAGCTGTTCCCCACGCCGTCATGGTTGACGCCGAAGCTGCGGGAGGGGCAGCCAACGCACAGGTGTGTGGAAGCATTCAGACAAGTCGGGGGAGGGAGGGGGGGGGGACTGATAACTCATCCTGGGGAGGTTTCCAGAGTTTAAGCCCAGCTATGTTGATTCAAGTCTCAGTACAGCAAGTACCAAACTCCTGAATGGTTGAATTCACCCTCATTCTATGATATTTACATAGAAGCTGTGCAGCTAGAAGCTGCTCTCTATCTGGCTTCATCAGAAACTCTTCAGATGTTGCACTTTTTAGCCGATCTGTCACCCTTTCAAGCTTATTTGGCAACCGCACTTTACTCTGATTGGCTGTGTCGCCTGCCACTCTACACATCATGACTTTACTTTCCTCCTCAACGGTGTAGCTTCTCAGCTTTTCTGTTTTTATATATTTTGCTATATATATATATATATATATATATATATAATACTGTTTATTATATATTCACTCTGACTCTCGCCTGTCACTCAGAAGGATCATGTGACCTTTTATCACCTTACTTAACTACACGTGACCATACGTAACCTTCTGCCACTAAAAACAGACTTATTGTGACTTTAGGTGACTTTATGCTGCTTGATGTGACTTAATGTAACATTACATAACTTTTCTCTATCTATCTTTATTCTATTCTATTCTATTCTAATCTGTATTCAGATTTTAACTGTATCCATAGATGAGGATGTGATGGTATTTCTGTACTTTGGATGGGTGTTATTCGACAAAGCCATGGCAACAATTCATTTTGTCCTAGACGTAAATGAACAAACAGATCACAACAACTCTGTTCAACTTCAGAGTCTGCACCTCGGTCATCCATTCCTGTCACAGTTCTCCAGCAGTGATAATGATGAACACCAACAGGAAAGCACGCTTATCGTGGCCTGGAGCAGATTCTTGCCTGTCTGCCTGGGTCTGGGGTCACGCTACAGCAATTAATCTGAAGTGATGGAAACCTACGAGTCGACGCTGTCCTTACTCCTCCTGTAATTAGTGTCCAAATTACACACTTCTTGCCAGGAAACGTGCTCAGAGAGAAACTACCTTTTAGATTACAGACCTTAGAGCGGTCTGTGACGCACACACACATGTAGGGCAGATGACTGGCGGTACCTGTGGCCTATCTCGTGAGCGATGGTGATGCCCAGGTCGAAGCCCGTGTCCTCAGTGATCACACAGCTCCAGTCGCTGGAGCACGCTCCGCCCAGCTGAGCTACACCCCTCACCTGCTTGTTCCCATCGGGCAGTGCCAGGTCGTACCTGTGTGAGAGGAGGAGGAGGAGCTTAGGATGCTCCATTATGAGAGGGGAAGATGCAGCTGGGTGCTCCTGGCCCTCACCTGGTGATGTAGAGCAGCAGGTCGGCGTGCAGCGGGTCCGAGTCGTTGGAGGGGTTTATCCTGCGGGCCCAGTCGCACACGCTCCTCAGAGAGGACGTGATGTTGGGGGACATGTGGATCTCTGGCTGGAGGAGACACAGACACTCTGGAAGTCAGCTCGACGTGTAAATGACACGTTTCCTCCTTTTTTTAGCTTCACTTAGTGATGGTATTTATCAGAATCTACTTTGTTATTGAAAGTCTCTTTTTATCAGGTGATATCCACGTCCACACACCCAGTGAAGACAGTTACACTTAGAAACATGAGACATTCCTAGGTCTTCAATAAGACTCAGTGATTCTCTAAGCAGGAATGACCTGAAAAAGGTTAGAAAAACAAAACAAACAAAAACTAATCAATCAAACAAAAAAAAAAAACATAATGGACAACAGTAATAACTTAAGCTGTGCCATCATGATTTACAAATTAGGCAAAAGAGACCAGAAAAACCAGAATACACAAACACAGTACATACATAAGTTTCCCTTATACAAAGGATGTAGATATAATGATTATGATTTTTGCTCTTTATGGTGTCTTTCCTAATTATGTATAAATATATATATATATGTATTATGTTTTAATATCCTGAACTCTCTGAGATCTCTGATGAGAGATTTTAACAACCATAGAGAGAGAAGAGCAGGTTCACTGACTTGACTTAAATATTAAATTATTTATTTATTTAGCTTGTAATTATTTTGCCAATGGCATTGAACTGGATTTTTTCTTTTTTGTGTTCCAGACTGAACTATTTCTGCCTTTTGGTCTTTCATTTGAGCTCTGTGTTGTTCATTGTGTTCTGCTGACAGACAAACCAGTCAATCTACATCTACTACAGCATCTACTACATCTACTGCAACATCTACTACAGCATCTACTACATCTACTGCAACATCTACTACATCTACTGCAACATCTACTGCAACATCTACTGCAACATCTACTACATCTACTGCAACATCTACTGCAACATCTATTGCAACATCTACTACATCTACTGCAACATCAACTACAGAATCTACTACATCTACTGCAACATCTACTACAACATCTACTGCAACATCTACTGCAACATCGACTACAGCATCTATTACATCTACTGCAACATCTACTGCAACATCTACTGCGGCATCTACTACATCTACTGCAACATCTACTAACAGTAAGTGCTTCACACTGCATTACACTGGATATGGACTGAACTAAACACAGTAAACAGATGTAAAGAAGTGGTAAAATATGTGGCCTGTAGACGTGTTATTCATAGCAATCATTGTGTCACTCTTTCATAGGTTTGTTTTGTTGTCATTTATGCTCCATTATAGGTTTGTTTAACAGGTTTTGTTCAACCTGTTGACAAAATCAACTCAAGTAGAGTCAGTGCCTGCAGCATTTGTAACTCTGTCCTTAAGAGCTCTATAAATAAAGCTTCTTGTTCGCGTCCCACCAGGCTCCTGGTGGACTGCTCACCTCTGGCTCTGACAGGATGATCATGCGGACCAGGTGCACCCTCATGTTGGCGCCCAGGGTCATGTCTCTCAGCAGCTCCGAGGCCTGGTTGGAAATTGGAAAAGAAATCCTGTTAATGTGTCTCAGGTTATTCAGAGTGTGCTGGCAGCAGCTGCTCTGTCCATACGTCTGGCTCTGTGGACATTTCAACACAGCTCCCTGACTTCCTGCTGCGCTGTTTGCTCTTCTGAGGGACCTAGAATCACTCACTGTTACCTTTGCTCAATAGTAACTAATTTAGTCTATTTCTGGCTAAAGAAATACGCCATGTCAGAAACATCATCACATACTTGTTTATGTAGAAATGTTGAATTTTGAAGCAGATCTGAGCAGAGGCAGAATGTGTTATATAAAGTAAGTGTGTGACGTTGAACATACTGCCCTTCTGCTCTGATACAACCTCTGTACATTCACCTCCATTCTGGTACACGAGCAAATGAAGTCACACGTGATCACGCCCTCATTCCTATGTAGATTTCTGAGTCTGAAATAGCAGCAGAAAACGAATGAAAAACTCACAAACTATCATCAAATCTGAATAATAACCGTCATCCACAGATGGGGGCATCTGTCACTAATTCCAGAAATGTATACGGGTACCATGTCTTGTAGTCACCTCTATGTCATCATTCATGTGACCGTAAAGTGAGAAAGCCAGTCAGAGTAAAGCCATTAATGTGGTTGCCAGATAAGAATGAAAGGGCATCAGATCTGTGCAGAAACAGACTGTGATGTTCCCACAGCTAAAAACAGGATCGTAAAAGGCCTTTAAAACAAACTCTGAGGCATTTCTGTTGGAGCCGCAGCTTCTATGCTAGCTCCATAGAACGAGGACAAACATCTGTCCACCCATGCTAGGTCCCCTTCAAAACAGCGCTCAGCTTGGTTGCCAGT
The DNA here is from genome assembly GCA_029224185.1 of Karalla daura. Taxonomy (NCBI): domain Eukaryota; kingdom Metazoa; phylum Chordata; class Actinopteri; order Chaetodontiformes; family Leiognathidae; genus Karalla; species Karalla daura. The sequence goes on along the minus strand of CM055192.1, from coordinate 25,579,839 downwards.
TTGTGCTGGACTCACGATGTTGAGGTTGGTGAGGATGTAGCGCTCCGTGTCCTGCCTGTGGACCTGCTGGACGTCCGGCCCCACCACCACCAGCAGCTCCAGATGTGTGACATCTGGCATCTGAGCCGACCGACGCAGCCGCCCTCCGTCTGGAACAAGCACAAGTAGAAAAACACAAAACTACATAGATGGATCTGATGATCAGTTCAGCCATCCATCCATTTATATAGAATAGGCGGCTTGTGTGGGATTTGTTGCTCCTCTGTTTGTTAAATAGCTCGGTTGAAACGTTTGATGTGAATTAGTGCTTCTGTTCAGGTGATTTGAGAAACTTATAACTCTTAACAGCGTTTTCCATTTCACCCACAGAGAGACGTACCGGAGGCGTCGGCAGAGGAATCGGGAGAGGAAGGTTTGTCTCTCTGACAGGAGGAGTGATGAAGATGCTTCAACAAAACATAAAACAATATAAAACAAAAATGTTTTTAGAGCCAGCAGAACGAAAAAGCAGCCTAAGACCCGAGAGTCTAAATTTAGCAGACGAGTGCATGAAAATACAGAATAATTTGGGAGTTTTTCTTGTTGTTTTCGTAGCGGCTGCCATGTAAAACCCTGCAGGGAGCACACAGTCCTGGGCCTCTGCAGGTCGCGGCTTTTCAGCACATGATAAACAGCTTCAAGTTGAAGAGTTCAATGTACTTTGCAGAAGGAATCAGTAACCGCGGCGCTCCCTGTGGCCCGCAGCTCCACCACCTACCCCGTCTAACGATGGAGAAGTCATCAGAGTGGCGGGGCCGGGCCCCAGCAGCAGCAGCAGCAGGGCCAGGCACAGCCGCGTCTCAGGAACCATGTTCCTCCCTGGGCCCGAGCGTCTCAGCAGCTCCGATCCAACCCGGGCACGATGGCTCAGTCCTCCCCAGCCAGCAGGCAGGCCATGAGTCACATGTGTTTATGTACACAGAAGGGACAAAGTTGATGAGTGACACACGTCTTTTTTTTTTTTTTTTCGAGGAGGGGAACCTCTCATTGGCTGCTCCGCTCTGCTTTTCTTTGCATTATGACTAATTTGTGTTATTTGTCGCCTTTTCGTCACCGAGCAGTGAATCATCCGCTGTAGATGCTTCTCTGAACATACATCAAGTGTATGTCTCACTCCTCTGTTCACTCATTCACGTGCATCTATTGTATTGACTCTGGCATGCTAATTTCCTGCAGCTCTCCTCACCCTGATTGTGATCGTTCTGGATCCTGAACATATTCGCTGTTAGGCCTTCTACTACTGCTGCTGCTGCTGCTGTACTGAGCCCCTCTCTGCATGTACTTGCCTTTTGCAGCCAGTGGGGGGCAGACACGATCCTGTGGAAGAGACTGAGAGGAACTGGGAGGGAACACACACACACGCACACACACACACACACACACACACACACACACACACACACACAGGCACACACACTCCTCCACAGGAGTGTAACAAAATAACATCCCTCGTGTCCATGACACGACAGCCATAAAACCTTATCTAATGCTAAACTGCTTATTTAGGGGGGCAGCAGATCCAGAGCAGAGACAATAACAGAGCAGAAACACACAGCCTGGTGCTGTGGCTGGTTTCTTTTCTCCTCCTCTCCCTCCGACTCATGCCGAGAATCATTTTCCATTACTGCTGAATGTGGGCCAGACAAATGACTTCTGACTCCGGGTTCAGCTAATAGTCGTCGGGTTTGTGAATAATTTGAGATCAGAGGAGGTGTAATTTCAAATGCATCATTATCATGATCCAACCAAAGGCCTCACCGAGCATCCTGCCTCGTAACACAGCCTCTCCCAACTGCTGTAATGAAGACACAAATGTCCAGAAATGAGAATATATGCATCCTGGATAGACTATAAAAGCTTGTCTTGCCCCCCCCCCCCCCCTGCAGCCCTTACCTTCCTGGGGGGGCTCAGTTTGTCTCTATGAAGCAAGGATTCAAGCCCCATCTGCCGTGAGTCTGAGTTAGCAGCTGGGTGTCACAGGCTTTGCACCAGCATCTCTGCTCCTCTGAAACCTCCATGCCCTGCTGGCTTTACCCAGCACAACACGCTGCCGTGAGTGTCGTTGGCTCCTCGTAGCCATGTCTGCTCAGGGAAGAGGAGGGATTGTATATTTATGATCTTAAATTATATATATCGAGCCATATGGGATGCTCAAGTGGGCCCGGCAGATGACGCCCTGAAGGAACATGTTGTTTGGTGGAATTTTAGTCGAGGAGGAGGAAGTTGTTGCTCACGGGAAGGAGTTGATCGGAGGCAGAGAAGAGGATGTAGTCACATTAGTGTTGTCGTTCTACTTCAGTTTTCTACTTTTTTTCAGTGCCTGTTGTTACTATTGTCTATAATGCTTTCACCGATGCTCCAGCCTCAACCTTCTCTTGTCTAATAATGCAAATCTCCCCCAGTGTGGGACGAATGAAGCCTTATCTTCTCCTCTGAATGTTTCCTCTCCTCAGAGTCTGATTCCCTCTACAAGCTGCCACTGTGTCTCCTCTCACCAGCGTCTGCACTGACATTTGCCGGAGTGCATTCTGCACAGCGACGCTCGGCGCTTCGTTTGCAGATGCATTTAGTGGCTCCGGCTTGTGCATAAAAGGATTCTCGTTCATCTGCTGCTCTTTGTCATTCGCTCCATCTGTCGCGCAAGATTTACGTGTGCAGCGACTGTGACTGTTCACCTCCTTTATGACCTAAACGCTGCTTGTCTGCGTGCTGGTTTGTGGAGGATGTTGATGTCAGTGGCTGGATTGGATCCTTGTTTCCCCGTCGAACAGTGACAGACCGAGCAGTTAAACACTCCAGTCCCTCTGTGTTATTTTATCTTCCAAGGTATCAATTGTTACCAGAACCAGAGGGTCTTAGTTAAATCTGGCACATCTTTCATGTCTGACTCAGTGAAGCAGATTTTCTGTTCGCGCTGTGGCTATTTATAAAACTGCCAGGGTGATGGATCAGATGTTGACTCAAAGTTACAGCCATACATAAAAAAATATCACCATCAAATGGCCTCGTAACGCCCATTTTTCACATACGTGGACGTTTCTCTCAACGGTTAGCCCGGTTTGTTTATGCATGTGCAACTCTGTCTTCAAGCTGTAACATGATAAAAAATCAGCAAACTGGAGAATTTTCACCTCCCTCTCGTGGAGTTTTCACCACTTTTAGCGTGTTTTTTCGCTGCTAATCAAGACAAATATTGTGAGGATGGACCAGGGCCAGAGCTGCAGTGCTAATGATTTCAGCCTGTATTGCAGCACCGAGGGTGCTAAAGCTCGGTTGCACTTGCAAATATTCAGATAATTTCCAGGCAGTGTTTCATTTCCAGTAGTCTCCCCAGCTGTTTTAGCATATGTCAGCAAATTATGGTGATGCAAAGACACTGCAGGGGCTTCAGAAGATGCTCCTGTGCTAATGATGATTTAATGATGATGATGGTGTGTAGCTTCTGATAAATGGACAAATATCTGCAAGTAATTACTCTGAATCGTTTGCGAGGGGGGGACGCCTTCCTGAAATGTGTGATCGACTGATGAGAGGAAAAAGGGAGGAACTGGTCTGTCAGTTTGTGATACTCTGCAAAGGAAATCTACATTTTATAATGTAATTGACTGTCAGATACCGAGCTAAAGAAAGAATGCTAATTAGTGGCGTCTTCAACATGTTTGGATCAATTTGTCTCTAGACACTGATAAATGTTTTGCATATTCTTGTCTTCCTCTCGCGCCTGTGAGCAAAAAAGAAAGAGACTTAATTTATGGCATTTCCTTGAAAACACTCCCACAGTTCAGTCCTTTGATGAGACTAATGCAGACAGAATTCATGAGATTCCGATCCGTATCGGACTTAAACGCTTGGCAGTAAACTGTGGGCTGTTAATAAAGTGATAAACGCTCAGCCGGGTCAGGTTAGCCTCTGTCTGCGGCTGCCGCCCACGCAGGTGAGGAGCCCACGCCGAAACGTGTTCTCTCAAAGAAGTCGAGCTTTTCCTTCCCCAAGTCGACCTGCTTCAGGGTTCAGACGCGGGAAAGAAAGATACAAAACCTTCCATTAATTTCCCCCATTTGGCCATGGCCTGTTTGTCCTCTTTTTTCGGCGTGTGCTCAGCCGTGTTCCCTCTGTCCTGTGAGACTACTGTAACTGCAGCCGACTGCAGTGAGGGACTGCAGGGAAGGGCACGGAATACTAAGACGGCCAAGCCACACGGCCCACATTTAGATCCAGCCCTCCCATGAATGGGCAGAGAGCTCTGGGCTATAGGACGATGATGTGGCTGCTGTTAATGGACAAACTATAACTGAACATCTGTTGGCAGGCGGAGGGCGAGACCGGAATTTTAATGTGCTGCTGCGAGTGGAAAACAGAAAGAAAAAAAGCTCTGACTGTTAAGTTCGAGCTCCCAAATGTGATAAATTGAGACTTTTGGGAAGAATGTCTCGTCCCTCGCATTCTCCTCGTGGTCCTAATAAGCGATCGATATTTGCGAAGACTGCAGGACATTAATCTTGTTGCTCGGATCAATCTGAATTCCTCTCCCTCCGCTTCAGAAAATATCTGAAATCATTTTCACTCGCTCCCATGCTGCACGCTTTCTCAGCTCGGCCTTGTGCTCTCCACATCAGTAATTATAGCCGGCAATGTTTGGACAAACTTAACTTGAATTTCACTCGTATGCTCTTACCATTTGACATCCCACTCGCGAGCTCCAGTCTGGGACTTGTTGGACAGTGAATTTATTTGACACTTTTAGGTTTTATTTGTGATGTAGGAAGGAGAATCTAAATCAGTAGCGACTCTTCTGGAACTTTTTATAGTCTGGGGAAAATATCTGTCACGCTGTCATCAGGGTTATCCCAACTCTGGGTTGAGTTTGCACAACATCGAAAAACCATTTACCAGATATGGTCTTACAAAAGAGGCGCTTGATTTATGGGAATTAGTGTAGTGTTGATCCAACTTAACCCTTAACAGCTGGGACCCGATCAAATGTGCTAAGAGGACCGACTCCTGCTTTAGCTCCTGTGGACACAGTCTGAGTTTTGAAGGCTTTTCATTATCCTTTCAAAACCATCATCACAAATCTCCCCATTTCCATGTGTGTGTGAATTCTCCTAAATTCTCTGTTTTGTCTGTAACTCCATATAATTACCGGTTTCTGTGAGTTTAAATAAGACTGTGCTATGACATGACATGAGGGCTAAAACTCTGCAAATCCGTCTTAAATCTCACATCTCTTGAGGATCGTCCACCTGAATGGAACTGCAACACTGAATTACCGGATAATCCCTGTAAAATCCTAGAAGTCTAGAATATAAAGACATCCTAAATTGCGTCGCATATAGCATTTTACACTGGAGCCCTTGATAATTGTTCCAGATCAAGTAAGAACGAGCAAGGCCCAAAGCCAATACGCACACGTAACATCCCTGATGTCTTATTAAGACAGACATTAATCAATGTCGGGGATTTGACACCAGGGTCATTCTAATTGATTGCTGAATAGCGATGAAAAGGTAAAGCTGCTCTCGCCCTCTTATGATGAGGAAGAACCTATTTAAGAGCATTTTGAAAGACTGTCTGCTGGTATGGACAGACTCTGTTGGTATGTGCATCCTGGACAAGATGTGTGAGATCTCAGTCAGACCACAGAAGAAGGACGAGAAGCAGAATAAGAATATGGAGGAGAGGAAAAGAGGAGGATGGAGGAGTATAGGAGACATAAAGTAGTATAAGAAGTTGAAGCACTAGCCTGAGCAGTGGTCTCAATATCAGTAGTAGTAGATTAAAGTAATATGCAAGACAAAGAAGTAATAAGAACTAGTAGAAGAAGAATGTTAAACAATAGTATTATAAGTAGAAGCATTTCTCTATCAGTAGTAGTATAACATGGAAAAGAGGATGGAAAAGAGAAGACAAATTAACATAGTAGAAGTCTTATTCCTCTATTTCACGTGGTCGTACCAAAGGACAGGAGAGAAGATGACATGATGACAAGTTGTAACATGAGGAGCAGTAGCTGTGTTTTAACGTCTGTTATGAACTGGCACTTAAAACAAATAAAGTTGAAGTTGAAGTTGAAATGACAAAAATCAGTGATTCTTTTCAGTGATCTTATTTTATGTACATTTTTTTTATTTGATTTTAAAATCTTCACAAGGCTAATAATACTGTAAAAAACACATCTTTTCATCAACTTCAGTTCTGATGAAAGATAAATATTGATTATTTACTTTTTACATTTTACATTTTAAATGCCAGTTTAATACAAGGTGTAAGGGTGGGTTTTTTAGCAAGAAAAAAAAGTTGAAAATCTGTTAGATTTTTGTCCCACACTGGACGTTTTCGGGGAGTTTTATTTCGTGTTTTGTCCTGACTGTATCGGGACGAACCAGTGCACAGCCTGGACCAGCCCTGAGGGTGTTGGACCAACCTCCTCCGGTCACGGGACGACTCGGTACCAGTCTCTTTAAACACACACACACACACACACACACACACACACACACACACACACACACACACACACACACACACACACACACACACACACACACACACTCACTCACTCACACAAAGACCCGGTGTGTTCTGTTCAACCCGGCGGAGCCGCGACGTCAACGTCTGAGAGCAGGCTGCGCTACGTCACTCGCTACGTCACTCACTGCCTGACGGCCGCGCGAGCAGCAGCACCGAGCGGCTCGCGAGCAACACGACAGTTTTGCCGTGGACACCGGAGACTTCCAGCGCGCGCGCGTGTGTGTGTGTGTGTGCATGTGTGTGTGTGTGTGGAGGTAAAAGTGAGTCCTCCTCGGGAACGCTTTCTTTCATTTAACGGTGAGTTCATGGTTCTTCTTCTTCTTAATGCGTTAGTGTCATGACTGATTAACGTGTGTGTAAATGTGTGTGTACGTGTGTGTAGCCATAAACTGTGTGTTGCTATGGAGCTGCCAGGCAACATCCCACCTGCTGCTGCTGCTTCTCCTTTTACTCCGTTACACCAAAACAAACGCAAACAAAGCTCCTTCACACGTCGCGTATGATCCGCAGCTCTGGAGCAACGCGTGCTTTTTGGAGGACCTGTTTTTCTTGAGTGTCATTTGCGGCACATGCACAGCTAATTGTGCTAATTTTACCCCCGCATTGTGCCTCGTTTGCAGCAGCTTTTGGGCATAAAGCTTCCCCGGTGTGTCTGTCTGTGTGTGTCTGAGTGTTTTTCCAGTCTGGTGCTCCTGTGGTGTGTGCATTAAAGCACAGCAAAATGCTTGTCATTCCCTGTCTAACTACTGGCTGTCTGTTTGTTTTCATAGTGCCCTAAGTCACCCCAACCCTCCCCCCCCCAAAAATCTACCAGGACTACAAGATGGTGACAAACAGCGTGGCACCATCACCCCTCAGAGTGACAGCCCTGGACGTGGAGAGCAGATGTTTGCAGTGAAGGTGCTGAAGCGCAACTCTTTTCTCTTCCCTGTATCTGTGGCACAGGCAGAGGCACCCGTGATACAAAGAAATTCCATTATCCCTCATCTCCTGTCTGCTGTGACAGAGAGGAGGAAATCATCAGCACCACCATGCTGTCGTGAGGCCAGGAGGGAGGGAGACTTATGAGTCAGAACGGAGAAGAAGAAAAGAAAAACTGTCACTCCTCAAATCCGCCTATAAGCTCCAAAGACAGCTCGCACACTTATTTTAAGAGCAGGACCAGATCCCTCTCCTGCCTGGCTGTAAACCGTCGACACTTTCTGCGTCCGTAAATTATTACGGGAACTTGTTCCTAAACTATCACCGTATTAGAAATTCCAGGGATTAGGAGCGCGGAGCGCGAGCTCTGTTCATTGTGTTTTAGTTTACACACCTCCTTATCTGAGCTGTCGAGGGAGGGAGGGAGGATTCTGCTCCGCAGAAACTTACCCGGGGCAGCGGTGGAGATAGTGGTGGTGGGAAAGGAGGGGTGGGTGGAGTGAGAGGAACAGAGAGAATGACTGTGAGAGAGCGAGTGCACTTCACCCTGCCTCTCTCTCTCCCTCTCTCTCTCTCCCTCTTTCTCTCTCTCTCCCCCTCTCTCTCTCTCTCTCTCTCTCTCTCTCTGACTGACTGACTCTTGTATCCAAGGACGAAGGTAGCAACGCATCCGAGCGCCACTCTTTCGCCCACAGACTGCTGTGAAGAAATGAGGCGGTCACACAGGCACTCAGCGGCACGCACATAGACTCAACAACCTGGCCGGCCCCTCTTCACAGGGCCCCTGGGGGTCTGACTCGCCTGTCTGGAGTGCCAGAGCTGATGACTGAGCACATCACGATCGCAGCCCGAGTGAACCACACACTGAAAAAAACAAAAACAAAACGATAAGACCGATGTAGCTTGAATGGGAGTTGATTTTTCCTCTTTCTTTTTTTGGGCCTTTTTCTTTCCTCGTAGAGCTGAAGAGCAGACAGTGTTGTTTCTCTGGTGTCATCGGCCTGCGTTTCTGTGTGTTTCTGGCAGAGGAGCAGACTGGAGAGGAGGTAGGAACAGGTGCTGCGGCGTGCCAAGGTGGATTTGAGGGTGTGGAGGAGAGCTGAAGATCATGGGCAAATCAAACAGCAAGCTCAAACCAGAGGTGGTGGAGGAGCTGACAAGGAAAACCTACTGTGAGTACTGTCAAGACTTTCCTCTCGTCTGCTCTGTCTGTGGATAGAAACTGCTCAGCTTGTCAGAAAGTGAAAGACGTCTAACACGCGTTTCGCTGCTGCAGTTTTCCACACCGTAACCTCCCCACAGGCTGCACCCCACACACCAGAACGTCTCAGGAGGCCCCGACTCTGACTCCCATTTACATCTTAATGTTCTGTAGCGGCAAATTTGGATGGGTTAAGGTCCCGGTAAAAGCTGTAATGGGCATGTTTAAGGCCGTGCTGGAGGGTTGGATGAATATGGAGATGCTGTGGTGGTATCATCTATCATCAGGCTGCTGGGTTTGGAGAGAGCATGTGGTTTTGCATACAAACCCCGTGTGTATTTTATACAGACAGAGTTAAGTAGATATACTGTACACTGCTCTATATATAGTGCATGTTCTGTAAATCAGTTCTATACACTGCATGTTTAGCCCGGTGCAATCACTATATGCACCACTGTACATCCTATAGTATGAATCATGTTAATCTCTATAACATTCTGTCTAAAACATATCTAATACAGATCAATCCTGCAACATGTTCCTTATTTATCATGACATACCTGCACTTTAGCTTATATCTGTTGATTTCTATTGATATTGCTATGCACTCTGCTCAGATGTAATCTACACTTCATTGCCTGGTACCTGTGACATGCAGTGGCAGCTGAGCTGATCTACTCTAACATAGAATGTAAAGGCTGTGGATTGAATGGAGAGAGAGTGGGAACGGTCAGACCGACAAAGCTAGGATGAGTCTGCAACTTTGTCACCTGCATTAACCTGTTTGCTGATGATCCCCCCTCCCCTCCCCTCGCCTCCTCTCACCTCTCCTCCTCTCACCTCCTCTCACCTCCTCTTCCCTCCCCTCCCTCTAGGTTTCACTCAAATCTGAGCAGCGATTACGTTGATAATTGCCTCGTGGCCGGTGCTATATTAATGGCTGTGTGTGTGTGTGTTATTTCTGGAGCGCGGCGTGGCTGTTGTTGTTATTGTTGTCTGAGCGGTACGCTACAGAGCAGAGCGGTGCAGGTGTGGGTGGGAGTTGACATCCATTGGCTGCTTAATGACAGTGTTATTTGTGTGGTGGGTCTCTCCGCAGCACAACCTCGGAAGGCTGTTGAGGCAGGAAATTGCTGTGGAGGAAGATTGGGCTTCGTGCTGGGCTGGGTAGCTCGCTGCTGTCCTATACTCTCTCTCTCTCTCTCCTCTCTCTCTCCTCTCTCTCCGTCCCACCCTTTTCGCCCTGTCTCTCTCTTGCTTTATCCCCTAATTGCCCTCTTTGAGCAGGGAATGGAATAGTATAATTAGGATCTTATCTGGTTAGCATCGCTGAGAGGGGCACCAGGCTTTCTCTCCCCGCGTGATCACTCTCCCTCGTTCTGTCGTTGCCTGACTCGAGACGACCGTTTCTTCCTCCCTTCGTCCTCCCTTCATCCTCCCTTCATCCTCTCTCCATCCTCTCTCCATCCTCTCTCCTCTCTCTCCCAGGAGCAGCTTTGTCTGCCATTTTAGCCACTGCCTTCCTTGGTTTCTCTTGACAGATTGGGGACTTTGTAAATATTCTCTGTGTGTTTGTTTTGTTTTTTTTGTTTTTTTTACAGTGTTGGAAGTAGTCGGTTGTTTTCTCCCCCGGCAAATTATGCCCTACGTGTTGACAAGCAACCAACGAGGCCGGGCCAGAAATACAACCTGTTTCAGTCTTAAAGGGGACGGAGAAAGGTCGAACGGACTGTTTATCCTCGTTTTTCTTGCTGCTTTCCTCCAATGCTGGTTTACAATCCTAGTTTGAGGTGTGGGAATATCACAGCATTTCTGCTCAGACCTGCTGCCCTTTCATGCTTATCTGGCAACCACACATAGGTTTCATCGGAATCAGCATCCAAAAGGGAAATTTTGTCCTTTCTTTTGCTCCTTGAGAACAGAAAGAGTGAGAAAACAAGAAAAATCTCACTCAAAATATAAATATAAGATGTAGTGGAAACTCCCAGAGGGGATAGACAAGTTTCTGTCTTTCCCTTTATCTGTGCAATGATAGATGCAACTATGGAGCCTACACATCCAGCCTTCTATCGACCTGCATATCACGAAACTGCTACTAAGTTCTGTGTATTCATTCACACACAATAATTCTTGCAAATTATTGTATGAGCTTTTGTCAGGTATTTCACATCACATTCTGTCTTTAGATTCATAAAGATTGAGAACGAGAGTGTGAGGATGTTTTTGGACCGTTTTGGTGAGCAGAGCAGCAGTAGAAACGCAGGCGTGTTCTCCAGAGCATCATCCTGATGCTGGATTCTCCCCCTCTGTCTGTCTGTCTGTCTGTCTGTCTGTCTGTCTGTCTGTCTCTCTCTCTCTCTGTCTCTCTGTCTGTCTGTCTGCTTGTGTGGCGATGGTTTCATGGGTCGTCAGAGCTGTGAACAGTCACAGTGACAGAGCGTGAGCGGGACGTGTTGTCACGGGACCCCCCCCCCACACACACACACAGACCCATGGCTTTATTACCCACGTTTCCTCTCTGAGTTACGTAATACTTTTTCTTTTTTTTTGTTAAATGGTAGCCATGGCAAATTACCTCAGGATTCCTTGACTGCGTTGACTTTTGAGGCCAGTGTAGCGCTAGCCTGGCTGGGCTGACAGTGGAGAGATGGACCCTGACATTGAGAGCAGTCACATGAAAGGCTGAGCGGGACAAATCCAGGCTGAGACGCTTTTACGAGCCAGCGAGCCGAGGCCACCCGACCCCGGGCCCCTCTCATCGACGGCCCCTCCAGTTATCACATCATGAATTCATCAGAATATATTACGGTAAAAAGCATGAGGCCCTTTACCCTCGTCCTCCTCCTCATAATCCTCTCATAATAAATATCCAGACATGAATCTTTTATTCTGGGCTGCCAGTCAGACAGTCTAAACCGTACATGATATAACTTTAACTCCTTTTACTCTTCAACAGTGTAACAGATGACGACATGATCAGCTCGTTTAGTTCGGCCTGTTTGTGTTTGCTTTTGCTTGTCTTTGGATGTCTAGAAAATCAACATATTGAGTAAAGAGGAAACTAATGGAAACAGTGTTGCTGCTCTAAATCATATAGACCACCAGTCCCATGGTTCATATCCGACTTGGAAAACCTGGGAAAGTAGTGACCTGTTGTCTATTCCTGGAAAACACCTGGAAAATGAGGGATCATGTAAAGGGACGATCTAAACGCAGGTGGTTCAGAGGGTTTCCACATATATAGTCTGAATTAATTATAGCTATTGAGCTGATAAGAGATTATTTCATGGATCAGTTCTAGCCACAGACTACACATCTTTAAAATCAGACTTAAGAGGAACAGACATGAACACAATCTTGGTAAATGTTGAATGATGTGAAGTAACACTTCTCCTAAACATGAAGGTGATGCATTAGTGTTTATCTGTAGCATACTGTCACAACCGTCCTGGGAGAATGATCTCAAGCAAAGAGTGAGAACTCTGTAAACTGTGAAACTCTTCTTCATCATAATCATCTGATTTAATTGGCTCAAAAAGATGCAGATGTGGAGCTCACAGTCCAGTTGCTCCATCCATCTTCATCCTCACGGCCGCTCTGGGGTTTGCTTCTGTTGGCTGCTTCTTCCTGTGTCGCCCTCCATGTCTCCGGGTTGTTTACTCTGGTGGTCTCCATGACTATGAGTCTCTCAAGGTTAAACATTACAGTGGGAGGAATTATCGATTAACTAACGAGCTGTTTGTTGTATTTACGAGGCCTCGCCCCCCCGGGGCCCAGCAGAAGCGTCGCTGGCGTTCCTCGGACTGAGAGCGTGGATTCAGGAAGTCTCTCTCCCGGGACCACCTGGTTAAACTAATGCTATTGATTAGCAGCCCTTGTTTTCATTAGTGACCCCTGGGGCCGTGGGAGGGGGCGCTGGAGATCGCTCTGGTTACTTGAGAGAAAGTTAAGAGACGTGTGGAAGCCACGAGGGATGGCTTGATTAGATCCTGGCAGAGAAGCGTGTTTGTGTGGGCACGGCAGCACGTCCTGCCTCCCGAACGGCTCCCTCTTCAATCGGAGGCTGACCTTCGTTCCTCCGGCCTTGTGTGTCTTTTTGTGACTCCCCCGGGTTCACTCCCACTTGTTCTCCAGCGCAGCGGCCAGGAGAGCTGATTATTCATCCCCTGCGATTGATAGCGTCCTGGAATCAATGAAGTCCGCTGCTCTCAGCTGAGCGTGGCCTCCGTCCAGTAATTGCATGTTGAATGTTTTCTTGGTGAAGGAGAAAGGATGTGTGTGTGTGTGTGTGTGTGTGTGTTTGAAAGGTTTGGGCCAGAATGATGAATGCTGCTACTACTTGGCTCCTGTGTTGTGTCTAGCAGCAGGCTACTTTTGTCTTTCTAGGACGAGCAAAAGTTTTCCCCTCCAAACTAACACTGTCACTCTGTTTGTCTTGCAGTTACGGAGAAGGAGGTGCAGCAGTGGTAAGTGTCTTTGTTCTTAATCAGTGTACAGTGTTGCAGCAATCACAAGGGATCAGGTCCAAAGCTCTTGATATGGTTTGCCGTCCCGAGTCCACGGATGGTGTTTACTATTTGTTTGATAGTCGAAGCCTTCCCTCTCCCCCCACTCCGCCCTGAAGACAGATCAGTTCTGAAAATAGAACGACTTTGATGCCTTTCTCTGAGGCGACTCTGAAGGCTGATAACACTGATACAGACGCTTCCACCACCGACGTGTTCCTCAACAAGCCTCTTCCTGATAACGGAGGAACGGCGAGGGCCACAAGGTCGACTCACTTTCAGCCACTTAATGAGTGCGTGTGTGCGCCGGCTGCCCAGAGCTGCTGATCAGTGACCCCTCCTGTCAGGTCCGGTGGCCAGTGCGACCCGCAGCGGCCTCTCCATCATCACGCCGAGGTCGCGCCCGCGTCTGGCTCCAGGGCGCGCCACTGAGGATCAAAAATGCAGCATATTAGCGTAACAGGATCCAGCTCAGGTCGCGGGTAAAGTCACAGAGGTGACAGCCCAAAATAATCAGCCGAAGGATGCATCGAGATTCTCAGTGGGATGATTCTGAATTGATGGAGTTTTGTCCTATAATCGAGTTTTAGACTGAAAATAAAACAAGGTCCTCTGTTGCTATAGCTGCAGGAGCGGGGATTAGCGAGCTAGCCATTGATAGCTCGTAATGGCTAGCAGCAGCTAGCGTGATTTAAACTTTAAAAGCCGACAGGATGTTATGAGGTACCCGCTCTGCCTAAACCCACTCCATCTGCAATGTGTGTCACACAAAGATTAAACATTTTGGAAACATGACTAAGAAGAGGAACTGCACTAGCCGACGGCGCTCTGAGCTAGTGTTAGCCTCCGCGACACGGAAATCACTCAGCCATCGCCAGCGGAAATCTAAGAGTCCGTGACAAAGTTTGTATCCGCGTCCCAGAGGCCCGATAGACCTGAGACTGACACATTCAGGAAGCGCCCTTGGAACTGCAGTTTAGTGGACTTGCATGCATTTCAGTTTCATTGTGTGAATATTGTGTGTGTGTGTGTGTGTGTGTGTGTGTGAGTGTGTGTGTGTGTGTGTGTGTGTGTGTGTGGGTTAACTGACGAAAAAGCCACGTGTGGTAACGGGGAATGGAGGCTGTGATGGATGGAGATGCATGGAGACCCAAACCGAGTCCTGAGGGCAGCGAAGACGCACACACCTAGTGCCGGTGATCTCCAGCGTTCGGGGTGTGGGTTTCTCCACGTTTCCCACCAAAGGCAGCGGCTTGGACAGGCGCCGGAACACACGGACGCGCAGACAAAAGCATCTTTATTTACAGAGATGATTCAAGCGCGGCGCGTAGCGGCAGCCTTTGTTGGGCGCGGGCGCCGCGTTGGGGCCTTTGTTTCCCTGGAAATGAGGGACAAAGAGCGGAGCGTATCAGAGGAGCGGAGCGCTGCAATGAAGCCATCGCTCACACTTCACTTCTCCCGCGCTCGGGTTTGCGTTTCACGGCCCTGATTCTGCATGCATGAGGAGCGCTGCTGCCTGCAGAGCCCGGCCGCCACTCCTGTCCCCGGCTAGAGGAGGATGGGGGGGTGAGGGGGGTGGGGGGGGGGGGGGGGGGGGGGGGGGGCGTGTAGATATCAGTGGGCATTGGCAGGTCCAGAGCCTGCCTGGGTGCACTGGGGCGGAATATCCCCCACCTCCCCTCCCTGTCCTTCCACTGTACCTACCCTCCTCCTCCTCCTCCTCCTCCTCCTCCTCCTCCTCCTGCTCCTCGCCTTCCTTAAACCTCCACCCCCCAGGCTGTGCAGCCAGCGAGCTCATCATCACTCTCGCTGTCTTTCACAGCAAAGTTTGCGCGAGTCGTCACTTGAAGATCAGCAGCAATCAACGCGGCCTGAGTGTGAGGGATGAGAGGGAGTTTCACCAGGGGAAATGCCAGATGGCGTGTAATTAGAGCACAGGCACAGACACAGAAGAATTAGCGGGGTTAGATAAATGCCTGTGTTGTGCATTAAATTTGCCCCCCCCCCACACCCCCCCGTTCTAATTCTCCTCTAAGGGAACATCATTAGTATGCTCGAGGCTCACCTGAAATCAATAACGAAATGCCATAGTGCAGTGATGTTCCCGCTGCCAGCAGCAGGAGCAGGACAGAGAGCAGGGCCACCGAGCTCCTGGCCAGAGCAGGAGGAGCAGGAGGAGCAGGAGGAGGAGGTGCAGGGGGAGCAGGAGGAGCAGGAGCCCTGTGCCAGTAATAAACAGTTGATCTGGATGGCGGCTCCCCAGCGTGCTGTGATGCTCGGTGCCAGGCCTGCCCGGTCCAGTCGCTCCCTCGAGTACAGTCTCACTGTGGACGTGTCTCTGCACCCAGTCACCACGTCCCTCTCTCTGAGGCAGGCGATTCTCAACACGTCCACGTCGACCCCCGGTCTCATGTTCAGCCTCATGATTGTTTTGTTTTTTTGCTTTTTGTTTGCCTCCTCGTGAGGGACATGAAGACTTCAGTGCCAGTAAGTCTGCCGTTTGACTGCAGGCCGAGTTTGAGGCTCTGCTTAAAAAGGATTGAATTAAAAATTCAAAAGATTTTTTTTTTCCTTCTTTCCCTTCTTAAATAAGAACAAGAAGTGGTAGCGTTTACAGTTGGTTTGAGACGCTGGATTTCACAGGGCATCATTAATCACTATTAGCAGAACGTAGCAACTCTATAAATATGTAGCCTGTAGCAACGTTTAGCTCACTGTGGAAGTTTAACAGCCATAGGTAAGTGGGTTAGCTGTGACTGTGCAGCACAACATTATTTCTGAATTATTCAGATGGCCCAGTGCCAAGAGCTTATTAAAAATACCAGTGTACATGATTTAAGTTGTCTAAAGTCTTCCAGGGAGCTGCACAAAGTCACATCAAAGATAAATGTGATGTTACCTGAGTGAGTTTCACTGCCTCCAGAAAGTTACCCAGTGCATTTGTCTCAATCCTGCTAACGAGAGAAGAAAACACAACCACCTCCACAAAGATTTTCTCTGGTTTACTTCTTAGAAAATAATTGAAAACGCTGAAAAGTTCTCATTTCAGGCTCTTTGTGCAAAATATCCTCCCGAGAAAGACACCTTCTTCAGACCTCTCAGACTCCATGAAAAGGCTGTTATTATAGAGGTGCTCCAGTGATTTAGAAGCGCAGCGATTCATAAGACGGGAGGCTGTGAATGGCTCCTTCAGTCGCAGGAGAGCTGCTCCCAGGGAGCAGGAGCTGCTCCTCCTCCCCACGTTACACACAGACCTCACAGGACGCTCCCCACCTCCAGCCTCCAGGGCTCCGTCCAACAGGCTGCAGGACACGGGCTGCCCCAAAACGCATCAATGATTGCAAAGTATTGAAGAACTTTATGTCTGATTCAAAATGTTTTTTTTGTCTTTTTTGACCCACTTGAAGTGATTGGACAAGAGGCGTAACGAGCTCTGCAGAGGAACCAGAATGCTATCTGAGCCTAGCAGATAATTAAGACGTCTGCGACAAAAATACAGTCTATTTTCCACATTTTTTAGTCAGTGTCATCGTGATATTTTGTCTCTGTCTGAGATGAAACCTTGGTGTCTGTAGGTGCATTTTGATGAATGAGTGAAATGCAAATGCAAAAAGGACTTGCAGGTGTTTCCATTGACAGATGTTCTGCGTATGAGCCGTAATTCTAGAGAAGCCTTCACCCTCGACGTCCCATGATTTTCGTTAATTCTCATCTTGCAGACTTTGAGTAAGATGGATGTCCATAATACTCCATAACACTGATGTATTGAGACATATTAGATGATGACACACCTATTGATCCATACGATCCATACTGGATATCAGAGGTGTTATTCTCTGTTCTCTCTCTCACCATACTAACCAGGTTAACACGGTCTACTGGTCCAGTTAATGTGACTCTCTCTCTCCTCTGTGAGGCTCCCCTGTCAATCAAATGGACCCGCCCATATTCATTCATTTCTTTAAGCTCTGATATCTTATTAATCGTTCAATTATTTGCAAATTGACCACCATGTAGAGAGAAAAGAGAGAAAACATTGATTTCATGATTGAAAATGGTGTTTTTTGACTGGGTGTGTGTAGGAGAAAGTGTTTTTTGGAGCCAGGCCTAGAGGATCTCTGTGGTATTGCAAGAAAAGTCCCTTCCACGTTCTTTTCTTCTTTTATATACATACATATATACATGGGTGTTACACAACCAGTGGGACGTCTCATTACGGACAAATGCAGTAAATGCAGTACAGAGGCTGGGCCATGCAGAACATTACTGTGATATATCCACAGCCACACATTAATAAATCAGATGAAATGGCCGGCCTGTACGTTCTAATATGCATCATGTTCTGCGTTTTGAATTGCAATTAGCTTTGTATTCCACATTCAGGCGAGCGAGGCTTTCTCTTTCCCACACATCTCCAGATAATTCAGATGTGAGAATTACATGCTTCTGCTCTCTCTGCGCTCCTTCTCCTTTTTCTTTTTCTTTTCTCGGCTGAACTTTTCTTCCCCCCCTCCTCTTCTTTTTCCCAGCCGCTCCTCTCAAAGCGTCTCTCCGTCTCTCTGACTGTGTGGAGCTGCTGCTTCATTATCTCCCAGGCAGATTAAAAGTAAAGGGTTTAAGAGGAGTGAGGAGCCCGGGTGTGAGTGGAAAAGATCTGTCCTGGCCTTCATTCTTCATCAGAATGCTCTCCCTCGCTCTCTCCCTCGCTCTCTCCCTCTTTTTCTCTCTCTCTCTCTCTCTCTCTCTCTCTCTCTCTCTCTCTCTCTCTCTCTCTCTCTCTCTCTCTCTCTCTCTCTCTCTCTCTCTCTCTCTCTCTCTCTCTCTGTCGCTGGCCGTAATTACAGCCCAGCCTCATTCTGAACGGCCTTAACTGAATCACACAGTCCTCCTTTGCGGCATTTTCTTCTTTTTTTGCCACTGATCAAGAGCGAAAAAGCTTTTTGCAGATGCTTTTTATAACCAGACGGTGTTTTTATTTCCCTGCGTTTTCCTCCTCCTCCTCCTCCTCCTCCTCTTCCTCTTCCTCTGACTCTGTCTGCCGATTATTTCTCCATGAAGGCGAACACTTTGGTTCTTTGTTTCTCCCTTCTGACCTGTAACAGTTCGGCTCGTCGCTCTCTGAGGCTGTTCCTCTGTGAAGCCCTGACAAGGAGGCTGCCTACCTTTGAGTGACTGCGCTTGAAATTGCTTATGAGACGCTTCTATATTTAGGCTAATAGAGATATTAAGTCTCTCTCTCCCTCTCTCTCTCTCTAGATATGTCATTTCCAGGGGCGAGAGAAAGCACTCAGACTTATCTATCAGCCACGCATATTATCAAAAGAGGACTAGAGAGTAATTTGATTAGAGTTAACCACTCTGGGCCTGCTATTGGATTAAGGCGATCTTCTTATCTGTGAATGAGACAAATAGCCTTGCACTTTACCTTTTTGATCTGGCGCAGGCTCTCAAACTGCATCAGCGACGCCTGGCACAGACGTGAGGAGCTGCCTTCACTCTGCTGTCCTGTCTCCATGAGGAGTGTGCATCGCAGCATCATAAACGCCGTCTTGAGGTCACGTCTCTGTGCTCTGCCGTTCAGGTACAAAGGCTTCATCAAGGACTGTCCGAGCGGGCAGCTGGACGCCGTGGGCTTCCAGAAGATCTACAAGCAGTTCTTTCCCTTCGGAGATCCCACCAAGTTCGCCTCCTTCGTCTTCAACGTGTTCGATGAAAATAAGGTCTGTTTTTATTAAAAGATATCCACCCAACTGTGCTGCCTCGGAGTGACACAGAGACGGTGTGACAGTGGCTGTAATGTTCAGAGGGACAGTTTGTGAGGACGGACTGAAGGTCCAGCAGGCGCCTGCACACAGGGCCTCGAGCTGCAGGGATGCTGTGAAGCTGCAGAGGGAGCCTGCGACGTCGAATGGTGCAAACGCAGGACTTCTGCTGCATTTGCCTGCCAGATGCAGACAAATGCAGCAGTTTGAGAAAGTGTTTGTGATTTTGATTGCAAACCCTAGTACTCACACAGCGCCACCTCTGGCCTGGAGGGCATACTACAGCGTCTCTGGTGGGAGAGCAAACACACAAAGATGCCATCTGCACATGAGACGACTTGAAAATGACAAATGACTAAACTAGATAAAACTAGATGATCAACTAGAACTGCAGCTACTGATCGATGATGGATCAATAAAATCACTGCCATTTCTTTTAGTAATCAGTTCACAGCTTTAACATCCCATTCACCCTTGGATGAGTGGTCACTTGGTAGTTAACTTGGGGAGGTGCCTTGCTTAAAGCCAGGGCTGCCCCTAGATTTTAACATTTATTTTTGAGATTTATTTTAGGAAATGAAATCAAAAGATCTCAGTAGCATAAATTTTTTAGCCCTGCAGGACAGAAAATTCTACAGAACATTGAAGTAAGGACAAAAAAGCCACTTAGACTTCAAGATGTTCTTTGTGAAACAAGGATTGAACATTTTCACTGTTTTTGCATCATTTTATAAACCAAACCTGATTCCTGAAGAAAGGCCAGTGAAGAAGACCTTAGTTGGAGGACGGCAGGCTTGCAGGTGGTTCTTCCAAATCCTTATGAATAGACACACATTTGGACACTGAAAGGCTTTCAAATTAAAAAGTTAAGTTTGATGGAAATATGTGGTATAAAGGGAAACTTCTTGGATCGTTCTGCATCCCGAACATTGACGCCAGCACCTCAGCAGCGCAGACGACTCTGTCCTCTTCAGAAAATGGGTGAACAGAGAAGTGAAGATGAGTCACGGCATCGATAGTAGCTCATAATCCCAACTCCTCGCTCCGTGCCAGGAGCCACTTTTTTTGAACGAATCGACGCCAATATTTCCCTCAATAGGTGCTCCAGAAGGCGGCCTCGCCGTCTGTCTTTGGCCTCCGACAGTCTGAGGACGACAACAAAGAGCATCTGAGACAAGGCCAAGTTGGTACAAGCTCCATTTGTCTGAAGTAATCCACTTCATTGCAGCTGTACACGATTATTCAGATGGCGTTGCAGGAAGACAAACTGTAGATGACAGTTGCCGGGAGGCTGCGAAGCCCCCAGAGGTTTATTGACTCCAGTTAAGAGGCTTTGTGTCAGGGAGATCAGACGGCCCCTCTCGTCTGATGTTTATCTGTGACCTTCATTAGCGTTAGGCACCCCACAGTCAGAGAATGCATTGATCTTAACAGGTTTTATGACTTATGTAACCAGCAATGCATGACTTCAGCATTGTCTGGCTGGTCAGATGTCTGGCTGAGATAGAGCGGGCCGACCCCGGGGCCTTCCCCCCTCCCTCGGCTGAGGATGTGCAGTGGCAGGTAGGCAGCTGTTGGAGCACAGACCTGGAAAAACATTTATGATGCTCACTGTCCTTTAGCGGCCTGACCCGCAGCCTCCCAGCACCAGCGAGAGCAAGAGAGAGAGGGTTTAATATTCATCGCCTGTCGTCCACAAGCTGTTTTTGTTCGCTTAAAAATGTGAGCGCAATATATTTCATGCAGCGCCTCGCTGCAGTTTTAATAAGTCTCCTGCAGTCGCTGCTCGAGGCTGGAGGTCATAACTTGATGAGTCGCCCCGAATTAGTGACATTTGAGCCGCCTTTCTGTATTTGATCATTATCCGTGTGAGCAGACGTTTTCTGTCTGCTGCACAAAGCGTGGCCGAAGGCCCAGGCTGTGGCCCGGTCATGGGAAGTCATGGAGACAGAGACCGGGATGAGACCAGGACCGGGATGAGACAGAGACCGGGATGAGACCAGGACCGGGATGAGACAGGGACCGGGATGAGACCGGGACCGGGATGAGACAGAGACCGGGATGAGACCGGAACCGGGATGAGACAGGGACCGGGATGAGACAGGGACCGGGATGAGACAGGGACCGGGATGAGACAGGGACGGGGATGAGACAAGGACGGGGATGAGACAGGGACCGGGATGAGACAGGGACCAGGGTGAGACAGGGATGAGACAGGGACCGGGATGAGACAGGGACCGGGATGAGACAGGGACCGGGATGAGACAGGGACCGGGATGAGACAAGGACCGGGATGAGACAGGGACCGGGATGAGACAGGGACCGGGATGAGATAGGGACCGGGATGAGACAGGGACCGGGATGAGACCAGGACCGGGATGAGACAGGCACCGGGATGAGACCAGGACCGGGATGAGACAGGGACTGGGATGAGACAGGGACCGGGATGAGACAGGGACCAGGATGAGACAGGGATGAGACAGGGACCGGGATGAGACAGGGACCAGGGTGAGACCAGGACCGGGATGAGACAGGGACCAGGGTGAGACCAGGACCGGGATGAGACAGGGACCGGGATGAGATAATGACCGGGATGAGACAGGGACCAGGGTGAGACAGGGACCAGGGTGAGACCAGGACCGGGATGAGACAGGGACCAGGGTGAGACCAGGACCGGGATGAGACAGGGATGAGACAGGGACCGGGATGAGACAGGGACCAGGATGAGACCAGGACCGGGATGAGACCGGGACCGGGGTGAGACCGGGACCGGGGTGAGACGGGGACCGTGATGAGACAGGGACCGGGGTGAGACCGGGACCAGGGTGAGACAGGGACCGGGATGAGACAGGGACCAGGATGAGACAGGGACCGGGATGAGACAGGGACCGGGATGAGACAGGGACCATGGTGAGACTGGGACCGGGATGAGACAGGGACCGGGATGAGACTGGGACCGGGATGAGACAGGGACCAGGATGAGACAGGGATGAGACCGGGACCGGGATGAGACCGGGACCAGGGTGAGACCAGGACCGGCATGAGACAGGGACCAGGGTGAGACCAGGACCGGGATGAGACAGGGATGAGACAGGGACCGGGATGAGAAAGGGACCAGGATGAGACAGGGATGAGACAGGGACCAGGATGAGACAGGGATGAGACAGGGACCAGGATGAGACGGGGACCGGGATGAGACAGGGATGAGACAGGGACCAGGATGAGACAGGGATGAGACAGGGACCGGGATGAGACAGGGACCGGGATGAGACAGGGATGAGACAGGGACCGGGATGAGACAGGGATGAGACCGGGACCAGGATGAGACAGGGATGAGACAGGGACCGGGATGAGAAAGGGACCAGGATGAGACAGGGATGAGACAGGGACCAGGATGAGACAGGGATGAGACAGGGACCAGTATGAGACAGGGACCAGGATGTTTGTGCCTTGTTGAACGTGCCTGGATTCAGATAGAGCCCTGAACCTGTGGCGGCTGTTTGTGAGGTGGGTTTCTGGAGCGGACCAGCAGCATCCGTCTTGCTAATGACCGGAGGTGACATGGCGGGGCCCCTGAGAGAGCCAGGTGCAGGGCAGAAATAGCAGCTGACTGGGAGCAAACGTCTGGCCCCGTTTCCAGAACACAGCCAGCGAGGACGTCAGGGAAGAGACTGCAAGGAGCTCATCAAAGTACAGCAAGTGTGAAGTGAGATGCTCATCTTGTCTCTGGGCCATTTCCTCCCTCTTCTCCCTCTCTCCCTCCTCTCTCCCTCCTCTCTCCCTCCTCTCCCTTTCTCCCTCCTCTCCCCCTCTTCCTCTCTTCCACCTCTCCCTCTCTCCCTCCTGTCCCTCTCTTCCTCTCTTCCTCCTCCCTCCTCTCTCTCCTCTCCCTCTCTCCCCCCTCCCTTTCTCCCTCCTCTCTCTCCTCTCCCTCTGTCCCTCCTCTCCCTCCTCTCCTTCCTCTCCCTCTCTCTCTATCCTCCTCCTCTTCGTCCTCTCCCTCTCTTCCTCCTCTCCCTCTCTCCCTATCCTCCTCCTCTCCCTCCTCTCCCTCCTCTCCCTCCTCTCCCTCCTGTCTCTCCTCCATCTCTTCCACCTCTCCCTCCTCTCCCCCTCTCCCTCCCCCTCTCCCTCCTCTCTCCCTCTCCCTCCTCTCTCCCCCTCTCCCTCCTCTCCCCCTCTCCCTCCTCTCCCTCTCTCCCTCTCCCCCTCTCCCTCCTCTCTCCCTCCTTTCTCCCTCCTCTCCTCCCTCTCCCTCTCTCCCTCCTTTCTCCCTCGTCTCCCTCTCTCCCTCCTCTCCCTTTTGTCACTCTGCAGGACGGACGCATCGAGTTCTCTGAGTTCATCCAGGCCCTGTCTGTGACTTCTCGAGGGACACTAGATGAGAAGTTGAGATGTAAGGAGCTGCACCTTCCTCCTCCTCCTCCACTTCCTTTTCCTCCACTCCCTCCCTCCTTTTTTTCACATTTAAATGACAGGATTTAGGCCCGAGTGTTGTCTGTTGCATATGAAAGAAGGCTGTTGGGCAGCCAACAGGACTTCATTAGCAGGATACAGCAGGATGCTGCGACCTGCTGCTCACGACCCAAGATGTTGGAGAACCGTCGGTGAAAATGCAGAACTGTAGAAAAATGTCAGCCACAAGTTTTAAAACCTGAAACAAAACGTGATTGTTATTTATATCCAGAGTTACCTCCGTCCCCTTTGAACCAGAAAGAAGCTTTCACCTCCTCCGACCACATCAAACACACTTCTGCTTTGTAATCCATGAAAATATTTAAGAGTTGAATCTGATCTTTTGGTTTGCATTTTGAAGTTTTTTTGCTTCGGCGACACCCATAAGTTTGAACACCTTCCTCTCCCCAGGGGCCTTCAAGTTATACGACCTGGATAACGACGGCTACATCACGAGGGACGAGATGCTCAACATCGTAGACGCCATATATCAGATGGTGGTGAGTCTGAAGCCGACGAGAGGAGACGTTGCTCTGAGGCAGATTGGACGGTGTAACGCTCTGATGTCTTAGGGGAACACGGTGGAGCTGCCGGAGGAGGAAAACACACCTGAGAAACGAGTGGATCGAATCTTTGCAATGATGGACAAGGTCAGTGTGTAACTGCTGAGCAGGGATGAAGCAGTGGAGCCCAGGCAGGATCTATTCTGTATATCAGATATGTATCAGACAGGTCAGCTATGGTGTTATGAGCTTTGTGTGGAATACTGCATTCCTATTCCGGTTACATGCTGGAGAGCAAAGTAGGGTTAATGCTGAGTGACACGCCCTCATTACTGTACCTTATCTTATCTTATATCAGAAAGTAGAGAGTAGCTTCAGCTTAAGTCGCTCTTTAGCAGCATAACGGCTGCTTTTCACAGTCTTCCAACTTGCTCAGACAGTTTTATATCTCCTCACATCCACCTCACTGGTTCAGACACCTACTTCTTCCATATAGCCCCATTCCCATGTTTGCAGCATCCAAAGCTTCAGCCTCATTCTGGGAGCTCTAGTTCTTCTTCTTTCCTATCTCCATCCTGTTTGCCACATGTGTCTTCATGCTGGAACATCTCCACTGTGTTTCCATGTCTGATCATGTGTCTGATTCATTGTAAAATGACTGTCCAGGTGAAGGTCATCAGAGGTCTTAGTTAGACTATCTTCTTATTCAGCATATTTCTGTCCATGTTAACATTGTTACAGTGTCTGAGTCACTGCAGCTTCCAGCTCCTCCACTCCTACATCCTCCTCCTCCTCCTGCTTCCAGAACCTACTGGGTGTGGCGTCTTCCCCTCCTCCTTCCAGTGCAACCTCTTCTCCTGCAGCTGTGGCTAAATACTGCGATATTTCTACTTCTACGTTTACATTTAGTCATAAAGAAGACACTTTTATGCAGAGTGATGTATGCAGCAGAAAAAAAACTACATCACAAAAGAGACCTCGGAGTAACACTAAACACTGTAAACCCTGCTCCACATTCTCCAGACCTCCGAGGGACGAGAGTCTGAGGAAAGTGGAGCAGTGTTCTACTAGGACGGTTATTGTGCACACAGTGTTTACATGTCTGCATAATGTGATCTTATTCAGGTTAAGGTCGTGAGAGGTAGAGTCTTCCTCAGACTGTCCTGCTATCCCGGTTCCTGTAAGATCAGAATATCTGCATCCATGTGAGCGTGGCCACGCTCCAGGGGCAGTGGTGATGCTGAGTCTGCCCCTGTTGCCACCCTGGGGGCTTTGACACGGACACCGTTTTAACTTTAGAGCTGCGAGACCTCAGCCATGGCAGCGTCACTAACACCGCCCGCAGTCTATAAACATCCTATACGCTCCCCTAATGCCCCACGCTCCCTCTGGCCCCAGGAATCTACTGGGCCGTAGTGAAAGACGAGACGCAGGCTGCTGGCTGCGCTGGTCGGCCCACTGCCTCCAGGATGGGCCCCGGCCCCGGCCCCGGCCCCGGCCCCGGCCCCGGCCCCGGCCCCGGCCCCGGCCCCAGCAGCAGAGGCACTTAGTGACTTGTATCGGCCCAGAGTGGCCTCCATCCAAGCGCACTGAACCAGAGACCAGTCTGAGATCATTTAGCATGAGAGCTGCTTCCTCCCCCTGCTGGGGAGCCTATGCTAATGCATGCTGGTCTCCTCCCTCCATCTCTCCCTCCATCTCTCCCTCCATCTCTCCCTCCACCTCTCCCTCCATCTCCTCCTCCATCTCTCCCTCCCTCCATCCATCCAGAACGCAGACGGGAAGCTGACTCTGCAGGAGTTCCAGGAGGGGTCCAAGGCGGACCCCTCCATCGTCCAGGCCCTGTCCCTCTATGATGGACTGGTGTAGGAATGTAAGGTGAGTGGGAGGGAGATGAGCCAGCTCACACCTGCATGACTTCTTCAGTCCACTGGTCACGCTCCAGCTCCGCTCGAATGGTGAGCCGTTTGTGTTTCATCCCAGGGAAAAAATACAAAAATGAATAATAAAAAAACAGGAGCTCTTGGTCTGTGGGCTGAGAACCAAAGTGAAGAAGCCACTTTCTGCTCTCGGTTTGTTCTGATGAATTATTCACCATGGCCCACTTGTTTGCTGGCAATCACATAGTCTTACCAGACAGCCCCTCCTCTCCTCCTCCTCCTCCTCTCCTCTCCTCTCCTCTCCTCTCCTCTCCTCTCCTCTCCTCTCCTCTCCTCTCCTCTCCTCTCCTCTCCTCTCCTCTCCTCTCCTCTCCTCTCCTCTCCTCTCCTCTCCTCTCCTCTCCTCTCCTCTCCCCTCCCCTCCCCTCCTCCTCCTCATCCTCTCCTCCCCTCTCCTCTCCTCTCCTCTCCCCTCCCCTCCTCCTCCTCCTCCTCCCCTCTCCTCTCTTCTCCTCTTAACACCTAATGTAATCCACTGGCCGCTGCCAATTGTTGCTGACATCCTGCTCAGTGTTTTGTCAACTGTGAAGTGATCTTGTGAAGACATATTGTAGCTCAGCTCAATCTCTGTTCTCTCATTATCTCACATTGCTCTGAACGCAGCCACATCCACTACTCAACAGCCAGGTTCACTCTCACTACTCCCCCCCCCCCCCCCCCCCCCCCCCCTCCCTCAGATGGATCCGACCCGCCGTCCTCCTTCGCCTCCTTCTCACGTGTCGACTCCAGCACCATCTCACCTGGAGACGGGCGGGAGGACGCCGCCTTGTCACCGGCTCCCCCAGGAGAGGACCGGTCTGTCCGTCTGTGTCATTCCTCCCCCCTCAGGACCGTTTCCACACACACACAAACGTGTCGGACGAGTCAAAGCATCGAGCAGAAACCCTCTAAGTCATTTACCCGTTTGCTTCTACGGCTGTGTGGCGCCGCGCACACACTCCAGTGTTGTGGACTGTGTACAAGCATTTCTGCAAACGCAGTGTTGTGATTTAACCCCCCCCCCCCCCCCAACCCCCCCCCCCCCACTCACCCTCACCCCCCCCCCCCCCCCCCCCTCCTCCCCCACAGTCCCTGGACCATCTGAGGGGGGGGGCTCCCTCCTAGTGTTATTACAGATACTGTAAAGCTGCAGAGACACACACAATGATGGATGGATGGACTGAGACAGCTGAGAGAATCTGGAAGAAACAGAGAGTTTAACGTGAACTCTCCACCAGTTACAGAGCAGTATAGTGTACATTGTATAATGTAAATATGACGGTAATTTATTTTCTGCTGCTTTGCTGCGTTTATGGGAACTCTACTCATACGTATGGAATGAAGTTTTATTTTTTATCAAAAGTGTTGACATGTATTGCACTGTATTTTTCATCATCGATATTATTATTATTATTATTGATATTATTATTATTGTTATTATTATTAAGGTGGGATTCATTGTGTTTTCTCACTCTGAAGTTTCCTTTTCCCTGAGAGAGAGAGAGCAGGGTTTGTATGAGGAGAGGAGTGTTTTCTCTGTGGGTGGGGGGGCTTTTCTATGGGTTCTTTTACTACGTTTGCGTCCCATTGTTGCTCCACTTCCCCGTTAGCACGAGCGTCAAGTGTCGCAGTTGTTGCACGGCCACACATCCTGCGAGCGGCGCAGCCACTTCTCACGCAGCTCGCATCTGAATTGAGGCTCATTCTGCCTTTTGAGAGCGAACAAACACACACACACACACACACACACACACACACACACACACACACACACACACACACACACACACACACAAAGCCCTGGTCACCGAGAGGCACAAACAGACATCAATTCTGGTTGTAAAGCTTTTTGCGAGCTCCGTGGTTGCAGTTAAGTCTACTTAGTATTTGTCCTGTGCAAGGCCAGAGCATGTGATGATGCCTTCTTCTTCTCCTTCTTCTCCTTCTTCTCCTTCTTCTCCTTCTTCTTCTTCTTCTTCTTCTTTTTTCTGTTTCCATTCTCGAACGATTTAAGTTACAACGTTAAGATGTTTTTATCAGCTTCACTGATTTTATGCCTTATGCAAATGATAATTTAACTAAATGATAAATGTCATTTACCTGTTGATTAACAGTATAAGAGCACAGAATAAAATGCATTTAAATGGAGGAGTATACATTTCTATCACTGTATTCTCTGTCATTGTTGTTTATGTTATTGGTGGAAAGGTTAGGTTACTCATCTAATTGCATTGTGTTCCAGAGTCAATGATAGTAAATTCTGTTTGAAAACACCTGAAAGTGGTTCACAGCAAAGACATGGCCTTCAGCTCCTCAAAAACACACAGACTGAACAAAGAAGAAAGAAAAAAGCAGCAATAAAAATATGTAAGAGAGGAGACTGAGAATAAGACCGTTCAGTGGCAACTTCAGGTTCAAGAAAATAACATCAAAAGTTTCACGTCTGTTAGAAGAAAAGTTTTCCTGACACGTAGATGATGTTTTCCATCACAGTCCAGTCCTGCTCCGAGCCGAGCTGTCTCTGTGTGTGTGTGTGTGTGTGTGTGTGTGTGTGTGTGTGTGTGTGTGTGTATGCGTGTATGCGCGTGTGTGTGTGCGCGTGTGTGCGTGCGTGAGTGTGCGTGTGTGATGAGTGATGGAGGGTGTTAAGTCCTGGGTTGATGGGAGGGTTAATGAGGTGTCTTTTGTGCAGAATCTGCTGCTTGCTCTGTCTGCATGTCTCGCTTCCTGTCTCTCTCTATCTGTCTGCCTGTCTCTTTATCAGTATGTGTCTCTATCTCTCCCTTCCTGTCTGTCTGTCTCTATCATGGTCTGTCTGAGTCTGTCTCTCTAACTCTCACTCTCTGCCTGTCTCTGTGTTTCTCTGTCTATAAATCTGTCTCTCTGCTCCTATCAGTCTGTCTGTCTGTCTGTCTCTCTCAGTGTCTCTATCACCCGTCTGTCTGGATCTCTGTCTGCTTCTGTGTTTCTTTGTCTTGCTTTCTGTCTCTATATCCATGCCTGTCTCTCTCTTTCTGTCTCTGCCATTATATGCATGCATGTATTTCTTTTTCCTGCCTTAAATGTCTCTCTACCTGTCTGCAATCTCTCTCTCTCTCTCTCTCTCTCTCTCTCTCTCTCTCTCTCTCTCTGGACCTGTTTAGACATGATTGGGACGAAGTTTTGCGTGTGTGTGTGTGTGTGTGTGTGTGCGTGTGTGTGTGTGTGTGTGTGTGTGTGTGTGTGTGTCCATAACAGCAGCTCTGACCTGCTCCATCTATCTCTGTTTTTTCTCTTTTTTTTTAACTTTAGTTGAGTTGTCTCTTGCAGGATCTGTGACTAAAAAGTGCAGAAAAAGTTCTGAAGCAGATTCTGGGTCTTCGTTACTTAGCATGTAAGAAAAAGAAACTTTGAATTATTTACACTCAAAAAAAGTCACGGCTGAGTTCCCCCTCTCCTCAGCTTTGATCTCTTAAGACAAAATGTGTCACAGGCTTCCAGAAACCTTCGACTCCTTCTGTTCAATAATGAATAACATGTTTTTTCTACTTCAGTCACAAAGCGGAGCGGCAACTCTTCTTCCTCTCCATTCATGCACCAGGGGGGCTTGCGGGGGGCACAGGGTGGGCTCTGTATAAAATTAGATCGGGCTGAATATAAACTCCGGCTATTTATAAGAACGAGGCTGTCACTAAGACAATGTCCACCGCGCTACAGTCCAGACTCTGACTCCTAAATGTGCGTAAAAGAAAGCGTCTCCAGGGGCCTGGCTCAAACTGTTACCGAGAGAATCGAAAGAGGAGGGGGCTGGAAGTCACAGTGGGGTCGACTCACTCACACACACACGCACACACACACACACGCACACAAACACGCACACACACACTCACACTGGGGGAACCAGGTTGGAACCCTTTTAATACCATCTCCGCCCCCGTTCGGAGCGTCAGAGCCGCAGCGCAGCGCGCAGAGCGCACACAGACACACTCCGCTCCAAACTTTACGCACGGATGTTCTCCCGTGGAAAAGTGTCTGTATCGGGATCCTCACGCCTTTTCAGCCTGAATCTTCACCTCCTGCGCCTATTGGACGCCCTCCCGCACTGAAATCTCAACTTTTAAAAACTTTTTTTTGTTTCTGTTTCTTTTCTCCCTCCAACTGTGCCCTCTTTTCTCTGTGATGCAGTCAGTGTAGATTGAAAGTAGAGAGATGAAGGGAGCTTTGTTGTTGGGTGCTTTGCTGCTGGCCCTGCTGGCTCTGTGCTGCCGGGCTGTGGAGGAGGATGGATCCGGGGATAACGCGTCTACTCTGGCCTTTGTGTTCGACGTGACCGGCTCCATGTACGACGACCTGAAGCAGGTGATCGAGGGAGCCTCCAGGATCCTGGAGAAGACCCTGAGCCGGAGGACCAGACCCATCAAAAACTTTGTCCTGGTGCCTTTCCACGACCCAGGTAACTTTCTGAATAACACTGCAAGCTTTTACACTTGATTTGCTATAGTGCTCTATAGATTTATTGCAGCCTTTAAACAAATGAGCCCAGATAGTTTTGCCAGGTCTTGCCACCCCCTCTTTGCGTTATTACACACTCAGCACTCTCATCATCATCTGTGCACTCACACTTAAGTTAATGTAGATGTATTGGAAAAGCTCGGCAGCTCAGAGCCTGCAACATGTTGCAGCAGGAGCCTCTTACACGGAGTGACAGACTCTCACAGAGCCGGAGTTCAGTCCAGTTCAGTTCAGTTCAATTCACAGCTTTTATTTTCCCCTCAACTCAATTCAAGGGACACTGACACAAGAGCAAAATAAGACACTGACTGAGTACAAGGTGCAAATTTGCGTTGTGTGAAAAGTGAAGTGGATGTGAAGGTCAGTGCAAAACCTTCCACAGGTAGAAACATTTTTTAATAAGTTAAAATAAGTCACAGAAATGTGCTGTCAGTACTCAGCTGAGGAGTGGAATGGAATGGCAGACTGGTTGTAATGTGTGTGTTTAGGTCTGTGTGTGTGTGTGTGTGTGTGTGTGTGTGTGGAGGGGGGGTGGGGGTGGGGGGGTCTGTAGGACAGGACAGGTACACCAGCCTGCATCTTGCCCTCCTGCATGGGAAAAGCTTGAAAATAAGAGTGTTCTAATGGGGGGAGGGTGTCTGAGCACTGATGAGAAGCATATGCTGTCTGCTTGTGTGTAATTACCCCAATCACCCCCCCCCCCCCACCCCCCTCCCACCCCACTCACCCCTCCCTCTGCTGCTGCATCCAAGCCTCCGGAAAAGCCCCCCAGTTCAGGCAGCCAGGGGCAGAGGAGGAGGAGGAGGAGGAGGAGGAGGAGGAGTGGAGGGGGGGAGCAGCACTAACACTCTGTCTGTGTTTAACGTGCCCCTCTCCTGCTCCTGCTGCTGGCCCTCTGGCCCTGGGGTCCTTGTAAACTTCCAGGACTGCAGAAGAAGTCCCGACTGCTGGCTGACAAAGAGGCGTGACGCTGCTGTCAGCATTTTTCTCTTTTTCTTTTTTCTTTTGAGAAACTTGAAAGCCTCCGGCGTCGGAAAGTAGTTGTGTAGAGGAGGCGTTTTTTTGGAAATGTCATCGGCTCGACACATGTCTGCGAGCTCTGTATCATTACTGCGGCTGTGTCACTCCTGGATGGTGTTTGACAGAGGGGAATAACAAGCACAGGAGGGAATGGTGAGGCCCCGCCCGGCCCTGATGAGGATCTCCTCTCTAGTAATTATATATCAAGAGGCTGGTGTTTATGGACAACAGTGTTATATAGCAGAAACAATGCAGTCTCTGTGTATGGCTGCGTGTCGGTCGGGGGCCCTGAAGGCGTCCAGGCAGGCCCCGATCCATCAGCTTTATTTATCGGTTTATCTGCAAAAAATACGAGACCCAAGTCAAAGCACATCATTCGTTTCAGACGGGAACACTTTTATGGAAACCTGAGGTCAGGAGCCGCAGATTTACAGCGATATCACACCCGGTCGCTGCA
This sequence comes from Karalla daura, assembly GCA_029224185.1. Classification (NCBI taxonomy): domain Eukaryota; kingdom Metazoa; phylum Chordata; class Actinopteri; order Chaetodontiformes; family Leiognathidae; genus Karalla; species Karalla daura. The sequence continues at coordinate 25,548,035 of CM055192.1, read as the reverse complement.
GAATAATGAAGCACAGACTTCCACAACGTAGAACTGCTGGAGGAGAGCTGAAGACATCAGTCAGCGGCTCCTGCTGCAGAGACCCATCGGTCTGTCCTCGTCCAGCTTTACAACAAAACCACAGACATGTGTGTGTGTGTGTGTGTGTGTGTGTGTGGACATCTCTTCCTGGCCGTCCAGGTTTGCCTCAGCAGGCGGGGGCATCGCCCCGGCCCTGACCAACCACACTGAGGCTCGGGAGCTATTTCCATGCTGCAGATGCTTTGTCTCTGTTTACAGACTCCGCAGCGCTGCGAGAGAACAAGCAAAGCCTTTGTTCTGATACGCTTGTCTTGTTTGGTTTGAAGAGAACTCCAGACAAGTCGGACCTAAGCCTTCATATCGAACCGCTGAAGAGCAGCCAAGACATCTCGCATTAAGAGCCTGCGCTGATTTGATTTCTTGCACTCCAAGAGTCTCTTTGATGACTTATGTGTGTGTGTGTGTGTGTGCGTGCGTGTGTGTGATCTCCAAACCTCGCAGATATCGGCCCCGTGTCCATCACCACGGACCCGAAGAAGTTCCAGCAGGATCTGCAGGAGCTGTTTGTCCAGGTGGGGAGGAGAACCCACAGTGTTGTTCTACGCTGATCCGAAGCCGTAGCTCTGCAAAACAGCTGCTTCAACACAATATCACTCAGACTCTAGAAACAGAAACGTAGAATTTGCACTTCAATCCAGAGTGAAAGTGAAACCCACTTCAAAAACTTCATTAATCCCCCGTTTATGTATGAATCTCAGACTTGGAAAAGCAGCTAAAAAATCTCAAAAGGTGGAATTTGCCGGCCCAAAATAGTTTGTTTACAAGTGACATAAAATCACATGATCGGGCTGACAAAGCCTATATGTGGTTGCCAGATAAGGATGAACTCTGCAAAACAACATCATCTGGCGCAACCAGTGTTCTACAGCTTCTATATTAACAGCAGGAAACGAGGACGAATCCTCCATCCAACTGTTCTAGGTCCCCTTCAAAAGCAGGACCATATTTCTATTCCTCATACTTCTACGTGACCTAGGCTGAACTATGGAGAGTGATATCCAACTTTAAACCAAAACAAGCGTTTTAAAGTTTATTTAATCTGTGGTTTGTTTAAACGTGTGTGTGCTCCTGTGAGGCAGGGGGGCGGCGACTGTCCCGAGATGAGCGTCGGAGCCATAAAGAAAGCTCTGGAAGTTTCTCTGCCAGGATCCTTCATCTACGTCTTCACCGACGCCAGAGCCAAAGATTACCGGCTGAAGAGAGACGTCCTGCAGCTGGTGCAGCTCCGACAGTCCCAGGTAGGCACCTGGACCTGGACCTGGACCTCTGTCTGTCTTCTGTCCTCCTCAAATATCAGTCTAAGTGTTATGAGAATAGTGCAGATATACTTCTGATGTAATCCTGGCATGATAAGATGATTTATTTGCTCTTTTGGGAAGCAGAACTACAGACACCAGCTGCATACGTGCACACATTGTGCATTTTCTGTGCAGAATTATAATATGATCTGATGTGGTTATGCAGATTGTGCAGATTCTTATGATGCTAGAAATCAGAGAGCTATGTTGAAAAGAAAAACTGACGTAAACACACTAGAGGAGGTGACGTTAAAGCTTCGGTCTCTCTGAGATAAATTGTCTAACAACACAGAGAGAACGAGACAGAAAAGCTCGTAAATCTCGAGTGTTTTCACCTCCAAGCGCCGCAGAATGAACCAGTGTTGTTTACGCGAACTCACCGTCACACTGGAAGCGTCAGGAGGCTGACCCTCAGAGTTCAGAGTGTCTCTGCATTTATCACACGCTCCAACAAAAGGAAATACAGTGGCATGCGGTGAGAGATCTACATTCCAAAGACTCTCTTCAAAGTCGCTCTCGGCCCCTAACGCGGAGCATGACAATGAGCGTTAGCGTCACTTTGGGGTCGCCTGAAAGAGTCGGAGCAGAGCAAACACTGCACAGTGGTAATCCTCTTAACTCTGCCGGCCCCGACTTCTTCTTGATCCCAGGTGGTGTTTGTGTTGACCGGGGACTGCGGGGACCGCTCCCAGCCCGGCTACAGGGCGTACGAGGAGATCGCTGCCACCTCCTCCGGTCAGATCTTCCACCTGGACAAGCAGCAGGTCAACGAGGTGAGAGCGCTCAGCCAGCGGGGAGGTCCCACCCTCCAGTGGGATCCTGACTCCATATGTCAGCATTTCCTGCTCAGTGGTTTATTTTAGTTGAGGATGAAGGTATAACATGTTTTGTTTGTGTCCATGGTTCGATTGACTGGTTGACTGGTTGCCAGGCATCGGTTTGCTTTGTTACAGTACACATGACAAAATATATAAATAAGATAAATACAGGAACTAACGTACAACACAAGACAAAACATGCAACAGCTCAATGAAATAATGAGCTAAGAATAAAATCCTCCAGTAACGTGCGTAGATAACTGATTAAAACTCTCACAACTTTGAAAAGAACATTTTGGCTTCATTCTGGCCAGAGAGGGAGAGCCCTGACAGTAAATGAGCAAATAACAAAATAGAAAGAGAAGACTGTGAGAAAATGAAAAGCATCTGATAAACTCTAAACTCCAAAGCTAAACTTGAAAGCAAAGAAACCCTTGGAGCATCTGAAGAGTGAGTCTGAACACAAGGAGAGAAAAAAATAAGAAAGGAAACAAATCGGTCATTTGGGCCAGCATCGCGTCTGCGTGCCGTACTTTACCATTTTACAAGCAAACAAACAAGACAAAGAGCGTCTTCTAGTCAGGGGCCATAAACCTCCTCTGTGCCCTCCCACAGACTCACATCACAAACTGTTTGTATTCCTGAAAAGACCCAAACACTGAGGCTGCTACTCAAAATAAAAGGGGAAAAAAATCAGTAAATAGCTCCAACTCATTATATCATCTAATGATAATGGAGGGCAGGAGGAGGAGGAGGAGGAGGAGGAGGAGGCGGGAAACAAACCCGTCTGACCCGCTGATGCAATAATAGCCAGCGATCTAGCGATTCTGAAGCCGATATTGAACTTCCTGGTCACACGATACGGGGCCAGTGACTGGGCTCTATCGGAAGCGGCGTTAAGCCAAAGACAGCAGGGCTCACTTCCCAGGCAGACGTAAGAGAAGCCAGAGCTTCCTCTGGAAGAGACGCTGCTATCCTGCATGTCAGGCCAGGAGACGGCCGGGCAGGCTGGGCCGGGCCTGGCCTGGCCCACTGAACCCCTGAACCCTGCCCTGCCTCTGTATGTGTGTGTGTGTGTGTGTGTGTGTGTGTGTGTGTGTGTGTGTGTGTGTG